>JAODAL010027862.1:0-54263 GCA_025379985.1 Phyllomedusa bahiana
CGTAGAAAATTGCAATTTGCTCAGCATAATAAATTTGGCATCTTTAATTTAAATTTTTTTAAAAATTTTTTTGAAAGTTTAACCCCCTTCCCGGTGGTTTTTTACTGCCCCCCAAACTTTCGAGCAAAGTATGATAGAGGAAAAGAAAGGTTTAGGGTCGGGGGTTTTTTGATTTTTAGCAGGGGTAAAAACCTGAAAAGGAAACCCCCTAAAGTAGAGACAGGGAAAAAATTTTTATGTACAAACCTCCCCCATACAGCAATTTTAGTTTGCCCCCCGTAAAATTTATTTTGATACCCGGGAAAAAGGGAATACAAAATATGGGGGGATAACAGGGCTCAATTTTTCTCTCCCAAAGGGTTCCCCTCAAACCTGCTTTTTAAATAATATCAACCTCTATAATATCAATATATTACATAATATAATATATTAATATCAACTTCTGTATCACAACAAAGCTTTTCCCCCCCTTCCCAAAATTTCCCAAATTTTTTGATAGGAAGACCCCAAAAAACAAACCCCAGAGGGTCCACTTTAACACTTTAAATTTAAATTTTTTTTCGGCCCGCCCAAACCCGCTTAAAACCACCTGCAAAAATTAAAGCATTCCAAAGCCTTAAGTAAAAAATTCTGTCAGGCTATTACCAAGGAACTGCAATAATTTCAGAGCCTTATTACACTTGCCCTTTATGGTTGTATTGAACCCGAAAAAGTTGTAATTTTAGGGGGTTTTTTTTGTACGAGGGAAAAAACCCCAGGGTCCCCCCGGAAAACCCTCCAAAACTGGCCCCCCAGGCCCCCCAAAACCATTTGGGGGATTTTCCCCGGAAGAAGCTTCTGGAGATCTCATATAACCTCGAATTATCATAAAAAGCACATTTAAGTGTAATTTTTCGAAAATGGCTCGGGACCTTTTCCTAGCTAAGAAACGTAAAAAACAAACCGGGCACCCAAATTTAAAAAGTGGCAAAAAAAATTTGGGGGGGTGGGGGAAAGGGGGGTTGAAAAAAATTTTACAGCAAAAGTCCCAAAAAAAACGGGAAAAAATAGAAAAACCCTTTAGGGGTTTTTGCCCCAAAGGGTTTATTCACTAAAAAAACAAATTTTGCCGCGTCAAGTAAAATCTGTTTAAATGTTGGGTTTTCCCCCCATTTTAAATTTTTGGCATTTACATAAAAATCCCTGAATTTGGGGTCTTTTTTGTAGACTGTTTTTTGTTTTTTTTTAAATTAAAATTTTTGAAAAAATTGTAAAACTGTTTAAAAAAAGTATTTTTGTTGGCGAAGCAGTGTTCTAAGAGCTTCTCCTCCAAGCTAATTACAATTCTCAAGTCATACATTGAAAAGGTTAAGGGCATTTGCTTGCACCCAATGCTTCACTGAACCATCTAATGTGTATTGTACAGTTGTATCCTTCCCTTTAAGTTAATTAAAGGAACCCCTTCCCCTTCCCGTTTTTGTCTTTCTCTTCACATTTTAAAAAACACAAAAAGAATTTATACTTTTTCCCCGCTAGTAAATAGCAAAAAATTTTTATGGCAAAATTTTCTTTTTAAATTAACAATAAAAAAGCATAGAAATAAACTACCTGTTTTGGGAGGGAAAATGTTTCCCCTTTAGCAAAAAATTTTTCCCCCAAAAATTAGGTGGAAAAAAAAACCAAGCTAGGGGATTAAAAATTTTTTTTTATAATTTTTCAATTAAACCCCCAAATTATGTACAAGAAGGTGCACACTCAAAATGCTCGACACCAAAACAAAAAAAAAGAGAAACCCCCTGTTTCCCCCAAATTTTTGGGGGTTTTTTAGCCCTTTTTACCTTTTATTTGCTTTACAATTTTAGGTTAATTTGAATTAAAATTTGTAATTTGTTTAATTACCTTCATTTGACATGATTGCTGAGGCTGTATTCATACCATACTTGGGCTCTACTTTTAGCGTATATGTTGGAAAATAATTCAGGTACCCTACTCACGAAAAGTATTTGGTTTTTGGTTGAAATTCTTGATTTCTTTTTTATTAATGAACTAAATGAGATTATCCTTTTCCTTTTGAATGCAACTCCAATGTTCAGGTTTCAGTTTTTATCAAACAGGGCCAATCCTGACAAGGGCTTAAAGGCAAAATTCACAAAAGGTGAGCGATCCTGAGTTTGCCCCAAAAAATTTTGGGGGTCTTTTTTAATTAGGGAATTTTAAAAAAAGTCCTCCTATTAATGCTGAGCTTAGCCTGTCACAGGGTGTCATTGGCAGGTTGCAACAGAGATCAAGAGAGACTGGAAGAGTCAAAGAAAGGCAAAGAAGTGGATGACTTTTTGCTACATCACACATGGACGACCGCTTAATTGTAAACAAAGCCCTGTGAAACCTTGATGAAAGTTTTACAACTCAGGCAGTATAAGGGAGGGGAGAGGAACCAGTGTCACGCAAATATTTGTAAATATTTAATCCACCGGTCGCATGCTAAAGACCCGGGAAGGGTTCCTGACCTGCTTTGCCTCGGCCTTTTGAGTCTCAGCATTGTTGGCGCCCTCTTTTGCTCGAAGTGAATCGACTTCCATAACGGAGGACCACTGGTCTATCAGCCAGCGTAGATGCTCCCTGTCCCATGCAAGACTATGACGCTTGTGCCTGGTGGTGTGGTCAGGTCATCTAGCATGCAGACCACATTGATGTAAACAATTACGACTGGTCTGATGTGACACTTGGGTGCTTCTCGTCTCCCTTAAACATACCTGGAGTTGTGTGACATTTATCTTTCGGTTCTGCAGGGCATTGTTTACAATGGAGCGGTCATCTGTGTGTGATATAGCCAATGGACGTCCACTTCTTTGCCTTTATGTGACTCTTCCAGTCTCTCTGTATCTGTTACAACCTGCTGATGGCATTGTGTGACTGTCAGTGGCCACTTTCGTCTGAGAGCATCCTGCTTGAAGCCTCGCAATGGTGAACTACTGTTGATCAGTTGTAAGATGTTGTCATGGTCTCATGATGTCAAAATGTGAACAGCATAATGAGGAAGACCAAAGGTACTGTGTGCAAAAAGTACTAACACACTGAACAGTTGGACATGTGCCTTCTAAAGTTAAGAGATGGTATCATTAAGTTCAAAATCAAGAAATTTGATGTTCATCCTGAAATTTCGACTAAAAGTCAGACATCTCTAACTTTCAGCCTATAAGGCTGAAAAAAAACATCCATCCATCCAGTTCAGCCTATTATTCTATAGTGTTGATCTACAAGAAGGTCAAAACCCCATAAAGTAGAAGCCAATTGTCCTCATTGAGGGAAAAAAAAATTCCTTCCAGACAGTCAAATTAAATTGCTGGATCAATGCCCCTCCTCCAGAATCCTGGTCACTATAACTTGTTATATTATTACACTTAAGAAATACATCCAGACCATTTTTGAATTCTGTTAGTGAATTCACCATGACAAGTTCCTCTGGCAGTGTTTCACAGTCTCACTGCTCTTACAATAAAGAATCTACTTCTAGGTTTTACGTAAAAACATTCTTCCCTCCAGATACAGAAAATGCTTACATCTAGAGCGTTTTCTATGTCAAATTAATTACTTTTCGGTACAGGGTTGGCTGGTATACATCAGTATAACTCCTTTTTAACTGTACTGAAAATTGAAATGGGCTAAACTTTTTAATACAACTGGATAGCGCAATAACATACAGTAAATGGTAAGGTCAATGGCAGATGTAATATATTATATACATATATATACATATATATACACACACATACATACACACATACATACCGTGGGTTAAAAATATTAAAAACGTCACCAATTTTCTAAGTAAAGCTATTTCTAAAAGGTGCTACTGACCTGAAATTCTTGCCAGATGTTGATAACTGTCCATACAATCCACACAGGTAAATAAGTCGAATCAGAGATGTCCATAATTTAAGTTACAGTATCTCACAAAAGTGAGTACACTCTTTACATTTTTGTAAATATTGTACTATGTATCATTTCTTGGGACAACACTGAAGATATGACACTTTGATACAATGTAAAGTAGTCAATATAAAACTTGTATAACAGTGTATACTTGGTGTGCCCTAAAAATAAATCGCAGCCATCAATTTCTAAACCACTGGCAACAAAAGGAGTACATCCCTAAGTGAAAATTTGTCCATTTTCACTTAAGGGTGTCCTCACTTTTATTGTCAGAGGTTTAGACGTTGTTGGCTGTGTGTTGCGTTATTTTGAGGGCACATCACATTTACACTGTTAAGCTATGATCACACGGCTTATTTTGACGTAGTTTTGGACTAGGTTTTTGGAGCATTTCCTCGCCCAAAACGCTTCCAAAATGCCCTCAGTTCATTTAATTGATTCCTATGTAAAACCTTGTTGTAGTTCACACACAACAAGGCTGTTACGCACTTCTTTGGAAGCGCTGAAAAAGAAGTATCATTTCAATTCTTGAAGCGTGTTTTAGGCGCGGTTTTTGGTGCGGTTTTTGTCCTGGCTAATTTGTGTGGGTGAAAACCTCATCCAAAACCTCGCCAAGAAACGCCTTTGAAACCTCTTCTGAAAAAGCGTGTTTCAGGCGAGGTTTTGGGAGCGGAGACGCTCCAAAAACCTCGTCCAAAACCATGTCAAAATAAGCAGTGTGAACATATCCTTATACAAGTTTTATATTGACTACTTTACATTGTATCAAAGTGTCATATCTTCATAGTTCCATGAAAAGATATGATAAAATCTTTAAAAAAATGTGAGGAGTGTACTCACTTATGTGAGATACTGTATGTGTAGTAATGAAAAATGGCACAGGAAAAAAGTATTTAACACGATTACCGAAATGTATTTAATACTTCGTACAAAAGTCTTTCTTGGTGATGACCGTTTCAATACACCTCCCGTATGGAGGTAGTATTTAAGCCCATTCTTCCACACAAACACTTCTTAAAGCCTGAAAGTTCCATGGCTCCTTCTAGCTGAAAAACAGCCCCAAAACATGATGTCCCTACCTCCAAACTTCACTGTTAGTACGGTGTTTTTGGAATGGTATGCAATGCCTTTTGGCCTCGAAACATGGTGTGTATTATGCCATCCAAAAGGAGTTCAATTTTGTTCTCATCTGACCAGACTATATTCTCCCAGTATTTCACAGACTTGTCTGAATGTTATTGAGCAAACTTTAAACACGCTTGAACATGCTTTTTGTTCAGCAATGGAGTCTTGCAATGGTGAGTGTGCATACAGGCCATTATTATTTTCGTTAAAACAATTGCACCTTCTTATTCCAGGTCTTTCTATAGCTCACCATTGGTAGTCCTTTTCTCTTGGACAACTCTTCTGATGATTCTTTTTGCTCATCTGTCTGAAATCTTGCAGGGAACCCCCTAGTCATGGCCATTTTGTGGTGAAATAATATTCTTTCCATTGCTGAATTATGGCCCCGATAGTGCTTACTGGAGACTTCAGTAGATTAGAAATTCTTCTGTAACCAATGCAATCAGTATGTTTTGCAACAATAAGGTTGCAAAGGTCTTGAGACAGTTCACTGGTTTTACCCATCAGGAGTGGTTTCTTGTGCAGCGCCTTGGTAATGAGAAACCTTTTTATCGGTCATCAGTTGAACCTGCAGACAATTTTACTAAGTGACAGGATTGCTTTCTAATCACGGATAGATTTCAGTTGGTGTCATGACTTTTTGCACCTCTTTTTCTTCATTTGTTCAATAATTTTTCCCTGTGTCATTTCTCATTATTATACATAATTTATGGTCATCCACCATTTGATTTCTTTGTCTGCGTGGATTGGAATGGCTGTTACTGATATCTGGTGAGAATTTCATGTCAATAGTGCCTATAGAAATGTATTAACTTATAAATCAGTATTGAACATCTCAATTTTCTATGTGTGTGTTTAAACATACACACACACACACACATATAACTCACTCTTTGAGTGTTTGTCACACAGAGCAGAAGAACGCATGTCACACAGTCGTATCGTTCCTTTACTGCTGCTATATACAAATGTGTTGCAATGGTGTGGATGAAATTCAGCGGCTGTTATGACTTCTGTGAGCTCTTCCATGTTTGTTGGTTTAATGTCCACAATATCTAGTTGATTCATGTGTTAAGGGTATATACATAAATTCAAGACACAATTCTATGGGTAAAATAAAAGAAAGTCAAAAAGAGCGCTAGATGTATTCAAGATTTTAAATAATTGCTAAAAACTAAATAAAGGATTTAGACTCAAAGGCTATCAAAACATAACAATCCAATCAAAACTTGCAGATAATTTTGCTAGTGATCATCAGTCAGAAACATGGAAACCAGCAATGTGTATAGTTGTGTTGTAATAGCCATATACTCACATTTACTGACCTGTACCAAATGCACAGCCCAACAACTGAATGGATTTTCTAAGCTTAGAAAACTTAAAGCTAAGTATCTGCATGTGTGAATGCTCATCTGGTGAGGTCATTATAAATCAGATTTATCTTGCATTTTAGTTATATTTTCCACCTATGTGTTGCACCCATGCTTTAATGTTGCCAGGGCTTGCCAGGGCCTAAAATTTAAAAGGGGTGTCCCCCCTTTCAAATTCCTCTTCTCTGGCTGTTCGTTGCTAGCTATGGTCCGGCCCTGCATGTAAATGTGAAGGAGAAGGGCACTGCTAGTGCCATCAGGCCTGGACTGCTCACAGGGCAAACCGGGCATTTGCCCGGCGGGCCGCAGGGACGGCTCGGATTGCCCGCCAAGGGGACCAGTGTTTGCCCCCCCGGGGCCCCCAAATCCGGGGTGGCACTACAGGGGGGCCCCAATGGTCGCATCAGCAAAAGGACCCTGTGGCAGGAGACCCACAGGCCCCCCTCGCCACACGGCTGCTCGGTTTTGGGGACAGGACCCAGCCCAACCCCCGGGGCCGCCTGCACCCCCGGGGGTGCAAAAGAAAACGGCCCCCGATGAAAGCCGGGGCTTGATCCGTTTTCAGCTCCCAGGAGGCCGCGGGAAAGGGGCGCGTTTTGATGCGTTTTACGCGCCCGCTCTGCTCCCGCACCGCGCCGCGGCGTCCGGGGGGAAAAGGGACAAAGAGGAAGCAAGACTTATGGTAATATTTTTTTTTAAATTTTTATTTTTTAAAATACTAGCCCTGTTACCCATATACTGCCAGGGGTCTCCTATAAGTGTCCCCCCTCTATTTACTGGCCCCTGCCCGGCTAGTTATGGGGGCAGCCCCAGCTGCCTGGCTGTTATGGGGGAGCCCCAAAGTTGCCTGGTAGTTTTCTGGGGGGGAGCCCAAACTTCCTGGTGTTACGGGGGCGCCCCCCGCTGCTGGCTAGTTTTTGGGGACCCCCCAGCTAAATGGCTAGTTACTGGGGCAAACCCCAGCTAAATGGCAGTTACTGGGGGCAGCCCCAGCTACCTGGCTAGTTACGGGGGCAGGGCCCAGCTACCGGCTAGTTAGGGGGGGGACCCCCGCTACCTGGCTAGTTACTGGGGGCAGCCCCAGCTACCTGCAAAGTTACTGGGGGCAGCCCCCGCTACCTGGCAAATTATTTGGGGCAGCCCAGCTACCCGGCAAGTTTGGGGGGGAGCCCCAGCTACCTGGAGTTACTGGGGGCAGCCCCAGTCCCGGGGAAAAGTTACGGGGCGCCCCCGTACCTGGGGCATGTTAAATGGGGGAGCCCCAGCTACCTGGAAGTTATGGGGGCAGCCCCAGCACCCGGCAAAATTTTTATGCGGTAGTCCCTGTTACCTAAAATTAAGGAGGAAGGCCCTGTTTTCCTACCTTATGGGGGGCACCCATTTCAGCCACTTATCTGACATTTTTTTTAAATTTCTAGTTTTTTGGGTCTAAATAACTGTTTGGGGAATTATGGAAAAATGCTGGGAAAAAAGAGGAGTCTAAGAGTATTTGGGGGGTAAAAATTTTACAAGGCCCAGTGTGGGTGGGGAAAAACACGCAGCGACCGGCAGAGAAAAAAAGGAAGGGAACGACTCTCAGGGGGGATATATGGGGGGTTTGGGCAGATGGGAAGAAAAGGAGAAAGCAAACTCCCTCAGGATGACGTCCGTGAGTCCCGCTGTCGGGGTCATTTACTTCTGTGTTTAAAACAGGCTGTATTCATGTGATGGTGACCTGACTACTGGTGGTTTGATTGGTGGGGTTGTAGGTTATGTCGGTGCTTATTTAGTGTCAGTGTGGGCTTGTCCCGGATTGTAAAGCAAGTGCACACCTGACTCTGATGAGGGGTTTCTCTGCACCACTGTTTCTTTCTTGCTTGTGTGTAGGGGGCTTTCACATAGAGCGGTGTTTTGTGCATTTTTTGATGCGTTTTTTTGTGCTGAAATGTACAGCATTAACTGCTCTGCCTTTCTGCATAAAAATGCACCAAAAACACATAAAAAAATGCTCCATGTGAAAGCACCTATACAGTGTAGTTTATTTTAGAAAGTGGCGAGGTGCGAGAACAAGGGTCATTTTTTAAGCGGATATTGTATGTGGGCTGGTGGGGGCTTTGTGCCAGGACTGATTTTTATTCCCAGTCCGGCCCCGAGTGCCATCCTCCTCATTAATGTCTATGGGAGTTCCAAGTATAGCTGAGTGTGTGCGCTCAGCTATACTCGGAACTTCTGTAGAAATGGATTAGAAGGGCGGTGCTCGCGCCGCCTTTTTCATTCACACGCAGGGCCGAATCGCAGCTAGCAACGAGTGGCCAGTGAAGTCTATTTCCCAAAATGGGATTACCCCTTTAACAATGTGAAAGACCAAAGCTCCCATGATTCCTTTCACATACATTGCCTCTATTTATAGCTGCCCGCATGCACTTCTATTATAAATTGAGGTAAAGCTGTAATTGACGCCTTGACATAGCATGGTCAAGAAGCCTGTGATGTGTAACATCCATTATTACAAGGAGGGTGACAAATCTTTTTGTATGTTATTCACTTCAGCATTATTTTTACGAACCAGAAAAGTTACAGAATAAGCAGTCTCCTCAATTTAAAACTAACTGAACACAGCTAAAAAGGATACTGAAACTTCGATTTGTTATCTCCAAGTTCCACAGGTTAATTCGTAGATCATCTGCTGACATGTATGTTTCATAGTCAGTGTTCACAGATATTGAATTTATGTGATATGTGTGTGCATTGGAAAACACTCTTCTTGGGGTGGCCTCCACCATCAGATCCATGGGCCGTAATACCGGGACCTGAAATGACAAATAAAAACTTCTTAGCAAAAACAAGAACATGATTAAATGAAAAAAGTCCGAATATTTCTGTATATATACACATAGTAATAGAACATATAACAAGTCTAATGTATTAAGTAGATCGTTTTAGGTGCACTAATAAAGCTATAAAGGTAAGTAATGTCTACCAGTCCATCACCATTCGGACTGGTTTACTTCCAAACGGTGATGTAAATTAGGGAGACCTGACCGCCACAGTGGTGACGCCCCCAATCGGAAGTGATGGAACGTCAACAGAAGACAGAGGAGATGTGGCGCTGGGACCAATGACTGGAGAAAGGGGTGTCTTTTTTCTTTTTTTTTTTTTTTAACTGGGGCCTCAGAAGCTGTTGGTATGATTTTTATAGAAAGTCTGAAGGTCTACACTCCTAAAAGAAATCTGTCAATATGTGATTGATCTATTTTTGGTGGTTTACTGAACCTAAATTAAAAAATGTGTGTCACTGTCCAAATAATTTTGTACCAGCTGTATTCATGTTTATTACGTATACACAATTATTGCACTAACACTCCAATGTTCTTGTATCCTGGGAAAGACACCATTAGGACATTCTTGGCAACTACCAACTTCCCTATAGTGCATATACAAATTCAAAATAAAAGGTATTATCTTGATTAATAATTCAGTTGATGCACGGGATAGTAGTGGCAGCTCCAATCATTTAAGATCATCAAGCCAAAAGGAGATATGTCCAACAGCAAAAAACAACAATGTTGTGGGCATCCAGTTAAAGTTGCAAATAAAACTCAACTTTTATTGAGCCATTTAAAAACGAACAGCAGTGTAGTGGTCTCCTTTTGACTTGAAGTGCATATACAAAGGCAGAGGCGTAACTTCTAGCTCTTGGGCCCTAGTGCAAAAAGTGAAATGGGGCCCCCAGTTTACAATACTGATATTTTCTTATGTGTAAAAAGGGCTTTTAGGTCCACTCAGGCTGCCGGGCCCAGTAGCGACGGCTACCGCTGCACCCCCCTGTAGATACGCCCCTGTACAAAGGTCTGTGAAATGTAGCTTCAAAACATAGTAAAGAAAAAGGTTTTTTTTTTCATCTTTTAACAAATTCTATCTTCAGACTAGCTAGCCTGTCATATTTGATAATCCAGCACTTTGGTGGTCTAAGATCATTGGAATTTTACTTGCACAGTATAAACACCAGCACAAACACCCAAGGGTAAAACTTCAAGGCTTATTCTAGTTACGTCATAACACATTCACACAGACCCGACAACCAGGCCAACTATCTTTGTAGGGAAAGATAATTATTTATATGGTTGGCAAATTGTCTGGGGCAAAAACATAGAAGTGTTACGGAGACAACTGCTACAAATGTCAGGGTTTGTATTTCTTGACGTTGCTGTTACATTACGTAACAGCAACATCAAGAAAAACAAATCCATCATGTAGCTAAAAAACACACAAAAATACATTAACTGTGGTGAGTATAGAATTCTTTTCCCCAAACTGATAGGAACACACACAGAGGGGTTATCTTGGGATTTTTTAGAAGTCGCTGGATAGGTAAATAAAAAGTAGCTTGCACTCTCCTCTTTCGGTGTGTCAGCACCACAGAGCTCTGGTGTTCCCGCCAGTAATATCACATTCTCTGCTCGCATGTATGCTACCAGACGGCAGATGCCAGTCATTCTCTGCACAATTACGTCAATTGCTGCTGGGGGGGCTAACAAGAAAAATCGGAAAATCTGACAGTGTGGTGGAAGAGCTAATTAAGGATTTTATTTTACTACAGTCATTGCATGTACAAATATTGAGAAAAGGCTCAAAAAACCTTCTAAATCAGAAAAATACAAAGGGCGACATGTCAGAAAAGTGGTGCCAGTTTTAGGCACATTAAACCAGTGTAAAGTGAGCCTGAAAGTCCAATACTTAAAAACTGGTGTCCGGTATACCATAGAAAACTTATTGAGCCTAAAAAGTGAAAACGCGTCAAAAAAGACGCATTGCGCAACTTGCGGCGCATAGCATATCATTGGTAGTATTGGTATGGCATGTGGTATTGGTATGTAATGCGTGACGGGGGTGCACAGAGCACCATATTTATGCGCATTACAAAGTGTCGTGCCCTGCGTATAACGCGCCTAGATTTGGTGTCCAAAAGTTCATTTACAACAAGAATATGCCGTCAAAAGTGGTTTTGCCGCAAAATAGACCAAAAAACTGGCATTGGCGTGTTGGGACACGTCACCCAAAGTTTCCTCCATGTAACCAATGTTGAAATTCTACTTAAAATTACACCATATATATACACCAAGAAACACTGTGCCAAAACTACCAAAAATGGAATGAGAAACGTTTTATTAACATATGAATAAAACATAATTATGACAAAAAATATATGATGGTAAAATCACCCAGCAGAAAGCACATATAGCCACATGAATATTACACAAACATAGGTAGACAGACTAGGAAGACATAATATGCAGAGTATAAAACATACAAATACATATAGATCAAGTCTAACCGAAATGAAAAAGCCAAGATATGTAGGACTTAGGACTCTTATGCACTGGATCAACGCGCAGGGGATGGGTCGTCTCACGAGTCCTTCTATACCTTGGCTTTTTCATTCAGGTTATGTGTATGTTTTATATTCTGCATATTATATCATCCTCGTCTCTCTACCTATGTTTGTGTAATAGTCATGTGACTATGTGTGCTTTCTGCTGGGTGATTTTTACCATCATTTTATATATTTATATCTTAATTTTATTTTAATGATTAATAAAATCTGTTTATTACATTTCTGGCAGTTTTGACACTTTTTCTTTTGGTATACATTCGACAAATTGTGGCACAATGCACATTAGAGTTCCCTTATAAACGTCCTGCATTATAGGTTTGTTCGAAGATTAGACCAGTCAACTCCGTATAAACATAAAAACCCCATGAAAAATTGATAAAAATGATGGCGCCTTTCATACATTAGACACCCTATGAAAACCCCCCACCCGCCTTTCTTTTTCTTACAAACCCATTGTGATGGCTCTCGAAACTATCTACATTTGGAGCCATAATGTAAAATGTTAAGGAACGCAGTAGTATGGCACGCTATAAAGACAGAGGAGAATCACTCAACTGAGGAAATGCATGCATAGAAACAGCACATTTGATTTTATTAGGGTGCTTCCATGCGCTCTGTGTAATGCGTCTTCACAGAGTTCAATGAGCCATTCCACTGCTATCAGAAAGGCCATACAGCAGCATGTGTACCCGCAGATCATTACAATCAGCACTGCAAACCGCATAAAGCAAAATCACACAAATTAAATTTGGCACATTTATTTATGGACCAGACATTTATAGAACACACCGCAAACAGCTTTATTAGAGGCCATTACACATGAGGTACAAGGATCTAATGGACATTGTGAACGGATGACATCTGATCTAGTCTGGTTTTAATACTATGGCATAATCGAACTTGATACTTACATTTTAGCTGACTATAATTACAGCTGTGCGTTTTATATTTCTTTTATCGCCTCCTGCTACCATAAGCACTTTCCAGAGTCATCGATTTTCTAATATACATGCCTTTAAAATTCTGCTCTTCCTACACCAGTGCAGTAGTCCCTGTTTGCACAGCACAATGGTATTGTAGCCAGCTCATAGATCAGTCCTGTGTAATGCATTCAAAGGGTAATGGTACAGACTAAACATAGGGCTGTGTGACCTGGGATTCAGCTAGCAGCAAGATTACATGGCATATGTGGGTTATATGAATAGGAATAAGGAGCAAATCACATTAAAGATTCTATAAAAAAAAAATGACAGACACCATGACGGAAAACTAATGGGGTTGATGGGGGCCTGTAGGTGTTCTTCATATAACTGATATGGCACCGCAATGAGTTTTTTGGTTCCCATGATGGTAAAGGAAAATGGAAATCACAACACAAGTGTGGACTCAGCCTCATGGTAGATTATTATTATTATACAGTGGAGTCGAATTGTTATGACCACTTCCTACTTTACATGTGATTTAGCTCATAATGGAAGTCCCATGTCATGAGGTGGCCTAGTGGGTATATAAGGTGTATGGCTCTCTGCCCACATACCCCTTGCTGCCATCACTGGTAATTTATCAGAGTTGCAAAAAGGCTTTTGGGCCAGTGGTTGCATTATTTCTGCACCGTTTGTCTATCAGGACAGGATAATACTCCATTGTGAATTTATTCCATGCTAGCCATATCTAGATTCCCTTGGACATCGTTGGGGGGGGGGGGGGGGGGGGGGGAGGAGGGAATGCGTCGGGACGAGGTTTTTCTTTTTCATCTTTTGCCTAATTTGAAGGGGAAGTGAGATAATTTTGGCTTTTTGTATATGTATTGTGTTCCAGCTTATTCCTCATTTAGAGTATAGATTTTGAGGGATAGCCACCGATGGGTGGGGCCGTCCTTTGTGGGGCGATCACTCTATCCCTTATGCAGGTATCAGTATAGGGCGAGTTTAGGTTTTTGCTATTTTTTGGAGACCTCTTTAAATTGTGATGGATTAGTCTGGACAAAGATGGTCAACGAACCGTGAGTAATATCAGAAGTCCGTGTATTTCTTGCCTTTTGGAGCTTAACATGAGGAATAATGCCTGTCATGCTTAGGGATTTATTCACAGTAAGCAATTTTGAATTGGTATAGAATGGTTTTAATGGTATAATTAAAAGTTATTTTTTAGAGTAAGTTCTGCTTCTTGTTCTGTGAATTTTTATTTCTGAAATTGTGAAGCTTATAGCACCATTGTGAATGTGAAACTTGGAAATCATGGTGCACCACATGGTATAAGATGAATGTCTGCTACAAAAGTGTGCATGGGGCAGACTGACACTACAGTAAGGCAGATCACCTCCAAAATGAACCAGTGGGCTACCAGACGTGTCTAAAACAACAGTTCAGCAAACCCTACAGTGTACAGACTTTGAACAAGACAGATGGTCACTGCATCTCTGCTAATCAAGATTTATCAGCAGAAAAGGCTTACATTTTTACAGCAGTATGTAAATTGGACCTCTGCTGACTGACAAAAAGTTGCCTTCTCCAGTCAGTCACATTTTCTGCTTTCATGGACGTTGGCATGCTTGGGCAAAAAAACAAAACAAATGCCCAGCAACCATTGCTGGAAGGACACAAGCTGGTGGCATTATGGTCTTTGGAATGTTTTTTGTGGCATTCTCTGCGACTACTTATCTATATGGAAGAAACTCTCAACCGATATGTAGATTAATTCATTCACGCAGATCATGTACACCCATACATGCAGATTTTCTTCCCTTAGTTGGATGGTATCTTCTAGCAAAACAATGGGACAACTCACACGTCTAGAAATGTCCAGCACTGTTGGGAAGAGCATGACCAAGACTTCCAATTACTACCTTGACCTCCTAATTCCTCAGACTTGATCTTCACTGAGCATCTGTGGAACCACAACAACCACAGTGTTTGTTCCATAGATCCTTACCAACACACCTTACTGCAGCTGTGGGATGCACTGCAGTCAGCTTTACTTTTTAATTATCACCTACCGTGTTAAAGCATGTACAATACTCCATTTTGGCTCCTAGCTTCACAATGAGTACAGATACCAGCAATTCTTGTTGGTTCAGAATCTGTACAGTGTTTGCACTCTACTGAGGCTGGGTTCACACACCGCATTTTTTGCAATTTTTAAGCAGTTAAAATACTAAATAGAAAAAATGCATCACCTAAAAAATAACCTTTAGGCTAGGAATACAAGGAGCGGACTTGGCAAGGATACAGTGCAGTGAGAACTGCTGCAGCGCCCACACAAGGGATTTTTAATTAACCTAATGAACGGCCGCATGGATTTACAGATGAGCACATGCCCAACCGCATGGCTATTAATGATCAATGTCCATCAGTGTTCACTGCTCGTCAATGGCTGCATGGTTTCATGGGTGTTCACCTGCAAATCCATGCAGCCTCTAATTAAGTTAATTATAAATCCCTGGGACCCGCATTGGATCTCGACTGCATTACAGCAGCATTGTGACCACGCCAAGATTGCTCCATGTATTCCTTCCCTCCTTTGAGCTAGAGAGGATACAGAGAAGGGAAACTAAGTTGGTTAACGGAATGGGTGAATGCAATGCAAAAAAGACAGATTATTAAATTTGAGGTCACTCCGCTTAGAAAAAAGATGACATAGCGGCAATTTAATTACCATGTACAAACATGTGAAAGGACAACATACAGATCTCCTGCATGATCTTTTTACACTTAGGCCTGTATTGATGACGAGCGTGCATCCTCTACATCTAGAGTAAAGGTTTTACCATAATCACAGATGAGAATGCTTTACTGTAAGAGCGGCGAGACTTTGGAACTCTCTGCCACTAGAGGTTGTGAGGGGGGATTCATTGATCAGGTCCAAGAAGGGTTTAAATGCCTTTCTTGAAAAATATATCAAAGGTTTTTGGAACTAGATTGTGGAGATGGAAATTTGATTCAGGGATTATTCTGGTTGCAATATTAGGAGTTGGGAAGGAGTTTTTCCTCTTGTATCGGGTAATTGCCATTCGCTTCTTATGGGTTTTTGCCTTTTTCCGAATCAATACTTTATACCGAGTTTTTCCAAAAACAAGCTTTTTGGAGGCTTTAAATATAAGCCCTACTCCAAAAATAAGCCCTAGTTATTCAGCACCTCCTGAGTGATGTCACCTTGGGGACACCTCCTGGGCAGCACCATTACTGAGTCCCGCTCACCCCGATAAACAGCCTGCTAGACTGGAGGTTTTGTGGAAACCTCTAGTGTTTTCAAGCTGAAGGACTGGAGATGATTTTTTATTTATATTGGACCTGAACTGATGTCACAGTCACATGACTTGCAGGTCCTTCAGCCCAGACTATAGAGTGCAATGTGTAAGTGAAAGTTCAATGTATACACACATACAGTACATACACACATTTATACAATCACACAAACAATCCCTAATCTTAAAGTGTGGCTACTGGGACTAGTAATTCCCCAGCATGCCACATTTTCAAGATAAGACACTGAAAGTATAGACACACACTCCATGGTTGTTTACTATAGGTTATTGTGTGTCTATCTTACATAGTATGGTTGAAAAAAGACACGTGTCCATCAAGTTCAACCAAGGGTGGAGAAAATGGGTGAAGGGAGAGAGACAAGGACATTATGTCACCCTCACCACTGGTTAATTACCTTGAGACCCACAAGGCATGAACCAATCTGCTCCAGTGTATACCATATCTCTGACCCCAGAGCCTCCACCAGCCAGGATCCAGAATTTTACATGGCTACGTACGTATTAATATTCTTTAGTTCCAGGAGGGTATCTAAGCCTTTCTTGAAACTCTCTACAGTCCCTGCCGTGACCAGCTCCCAGGTAGGCTATTCCACAGATTCACAGTTCTTACAGTGAAGAACGCTCTTCTCCTCTGGAGATTGAATCCTTTTTTCTCTAGTCGAAGGGAATGTCCTCTTGTCTTTTGAGGGGGCTTCACTTGAAATAATTTCTCCCCATACTTTTTGTAGGGACCATTTATATCTTTATATAAATTAATCATGTCCCCCCGAAGCAGTCTTTTCTCAAGACTAAATAAGTTCAATTCTAATAACCTCTCCTCATAACTAAGATGCTCCATTCCCCTTATAAATTTGGTTGCTTGTCTTTGTACTCTCTCTAGCTCCATTACATCTCTTCCATAAACTGGGGCCCAGAACTGAACAGCATATTTTAAGTGAGGACGCACCAATGCTTTGTACAGCGGTAGAATTACATCCTTGTCCCGCGAGTCCATGCCTCTTTTAATACACGCCAATATCTTACTTGCCCTAGAGGCAGCTGATTGACATTGCATGCTATTCTGTAGTCTATGATCTACAAGAACGCCCAGATCTTTCTCAACAACCGATTCTCCAAGTTTTTCTCCCCTAGGACATATGATGTCTGTAGATTATTTCAACCCAGATGCAGAACCTTACATTTATCCACATTGAACCCCATTTGCCAAGTGGATGCCCAAGTGTTGGGTTCAGGGGTACACCGCGTGACTACTGCTGTCCAAATTGAACACTGATTGCCGGCATGAAGAAATGACACCAGACACAGAGCTGATATGAGTTCCTCCTCAGTGTGAAGCAGACCCAGAAGAGAAGGCCTTTATTGCAATACAATGGATTTTTACAAACTGGCTTCAGGGCGTGGCTAAGTTCCTTTGTTTCTTGCAGTCTTCAGGAATGTGGCACTAGTTGATTGGTTCTTCAGATATGGTCATGGTTTCCACCCAGGTCCATGCTGGCACATGGTGGGGAGTGGTCCAGGAAGCAGGCGCCATCTTGGAGTATCTGTGCTGTTCAGCTAAGCTTATATGTGTAATAATGTTTTTGCACCACAAACTTCATTACAAAAGCACTAGAAAAATATGTTTGCCCTCACACAAGCACTCAGTGTGTCCAGGTCTGCTTGCAATTTGTGAGCATCTTCCATAGATTGCACTACCCTGCATAGCTTGGTGTCATCTGCAAAAATCGAGACGGTGCTATCGATCCCTTCTACTATATCATTAATAAATACATTAAATAAGAGAGGACCCAATACTGAGCCCTGCGGCACACCACTCACGACCGGGGACCACTCAGAGTAGGAGTCATTTACCACCACTCTCTGGGTACGATCTAGCAGCCAGTTTTTGATCCAATTACACACTGTTATCTCTAACCCAATGGATTCTAGTTTACCCAACAAACGCTTATGAGGGACAGTGTCAAATGCCTTTGCAAAGTCTAAAAACACAATATCCACAGCTGCCCCGCTATCCAGACTTCTACTCACCTCTTCATAAAAAGAAATCAGATTGGTCTGACAGCTTCTGTCCTTAGTAAATCCATGCTGGCAATCACTAATAATATTGTGTTTGTCAACATACTCCTGTATATAGTCCCTTATGAGCCCCTCAAACATTTTTCCCACAACAGATGTTAAACTTACTGGTCTATAATTACCTGGGCAAGACTTGGAACCTTTTTTGAAGATGGGAACTACATTTGCCTTGCGCCAGTCTCCTGGTACTATACCAGTCACCAGGGAATCTCTAAATATCATGTACAGGGGCACAGAGATAACCGAGCTGAGCTCTTTAAGAACTCTTGGGTGAATGCCATCAGGGCCTGGAGCCTTGTTCACATTCAGTTTATTTAACTTGGCTTTGACTTTTTCTACACTGAGTGAATTAATTATAGCAGATGATGTATTAACAGTACTGGCACCACCTACTTCTGCACTTGGCCCACCCCCATCAACTCCTATTTCATTGACAGTATATACTGAGCTGAAGAACCTATTTAGTTCCTCTGCCTTCTCTTGGTCACCAGTGACCAGCCCCCCATCACAGGTTTTTAGGGGTCCTACTTGCTCTGACTTTGGCTTTTTGGAATTTATATGCTTAAAGAATTTCTTGGGGTTAGTCTTGCTGTCCTTGGCCACCTGCCTTTCATATTGAATTTTAGCTGCTTTTATCACTTTTTTACAGATTTTATTAAGCTCTCTATAATTTTCAAAGGCTGATGCTGACCCCTCTGACTTATATTTTTTAAATGCTATCTATATATACACACGCACAGTACATACCCTATAGTCAGAAACCATGCGGTGTATGTGTATGTATATACACGCTGGTACTTGTAGTTCAACAGCAGCTGCCAAGGAACTAAATGTCCCAGCATGCAGTGTCTGCATCTGTCGTGTTAAAAAAAAAAATAAGCCTTAGTCCTTTTTTTGGACATGAAAATATTATAAAACCCGGTCTCATTTTTGTAAAAACACGGTAGGTTACAATTGATGGACATGTGTCTTTTTCCAATCTTATCTATTATGTTACATGTCTGATACCATGAGGGACACAGTATAGCAAACTACTGAGTCTAACACAGCAGAGCCCAGACCACACCACACTATAGGAGTTCAGTTTTTTTTTATTAATAGTTGCTTGAATTCATGGCCACTAAAGCAATGAATCAAATCCATTATTCTACAAATTATAATGATACGAACTGTAAAAGGATACTCTGATGTGAACATGCTTTCATCTGTATATCATTTCTTATTAAAGCTGGCAGTGACAGTTTGAGCAGTAATACAATCGGCCTTGTTTTATCCAGGTCAGCCACTAAAGCTGAATGCTGGGAGCACATCCAGCAGCATAGCAGCAGTGGGGTTTTATTTTGCAGTCAATGCTTCACACAAAACTGTGCATCATGTAGTGAATTTTAAACAAAGACCACAAAGTCACCAAGTTCCATATTTGCATGCACATATGGGCATCTTTAGCATCACTGCCAATCACAGAGATCTGAAACGAAGAAAAAAGGAATAATGCAAAATGTTGGAAAACGTGAATTCTTTGATGGCCATAACTATAGCAGCTGCTATGGGGTCCTCAGGTGTGGAGACTTATTCCAGTGCAAGAATGCTGTACCCTTTCGTAGGAAGCAAGTTGTTGACGTTTTGCCGTCTATCACTACTACGTGGCGATATATGGCGCTATCGTCCATACCTTTTATTATTGCTACCAATGCTGCGGTTTCAGTTTGTCATCATTAGAAAGTAGGGGCCAATTTAATTTTGCTGTAGGGCCCTATAAATTTTTAGTTATGCCCCTGGTCAATCCAATCACCATATAAAAGGTAAAAACATATCATGGGTGTGTAACAGAAATATAGTCGTCTAAAACATGACACAAGTCTTCTAATGCCAACATCTTTGGAAATGGTTACGAGCAAGGACACCAATATTTACTAGTCCCATCCTTACACCGTATGTTCTAGGCATTTTAAAATGACCTATGCAAATACAGTAAAACTGCTAAAGTAACTTTTTAGGATGAGTACACATTTGTCAAACTTTATTAAGCATTCAGTTTACTGTTTAAAGGATCTCGGTTTCATGTTAATGATGCTTTTAAATTCCAGTGCAACTGAAAAGTTTTACAACTTTCTAATATACTTCCCTCCCCCCCCCCCCCCCACCCACAAATAGGTGCTACAAGTCAATGAGGGCCCAGGTTTACATACATGGAGTTTAAGGGGTTCTCACAGTACAAAGGTTAGCTTTTAATATGTAGAGAAAAGTAAATCATGACTTATCAAATAAATTGCTTTTTTATTTTGCTTTGTTGAGGAGATGAGAGATTTTATCTGTTCTGAGTGAACACAAGTTTCTCTTGGTTACTGACCATCTCTTTTCTCTTGCTAATCTGATTAGCTGCAAACTGCTGTCCGTCCATAGTGATGTCACTCCCGCCTGTGTGCAAAAGACAGAGCTTTGTGTGTTGTCTTTAGGGCTCTGTAATCTTGTACACCACATTTTATAAACATCCTGCACTCATGTTCCAACCTAACCAGAAAGTGTGAGTCTGGAGCTGGCTGTGACTCAAACTCTGTGGTGAGAAAACCCCTTTAATAGCAGTAGATAACTAGTCCTCCCAGCTAATAATTTTATACAACGGTACCTAGGACAGGCAATGCTCCAGGTCCTAGCAACTGAGCCAGGGCTGTCCGATGGGGAAATGATTGGACATGCTTAAACTAGTGTAGAACCACTGCACCAGTTGTTTCTTGCAGACTATTAAAACAAGTCTCTTGCAGCATTTTCCATTTAGCTCTAGCACTCAAGCAGCCAAATTTATAGATTCTACCTCCTTATTGATCAACCCATCCATCTCTTAACTGGTCATGAATTCATTGTAATCCAACACTGACCAAGAGTAAACTATATAAAAACATCACCAAACCAAAAGGGATCTATCCTGGTCAAGTGATAAATTCACTAGAAAAGGAGATGGGGTGATTCATGGTAGAAGTAAATGGGGAACCCAATGGCTATTTTGTTAGATACTACCAAGAATTACATTAAAATAAAAATCAAGCAATTGAAAAGATCCGTGGAAAACAGAAAAGCATATGGAAAACGGGACTGCAGATTATCCAAGGGGTCGGACACAACTGATTGGATTTAAGAATAAATGTAACATAATGACAGTAACTCTTAATTGCTAAATCCTTTCCTGGTAATCTCTGGTGGTCCTACATAAAGTATTTAGTCAGCCACCAATTGCGCAAGTTCTCCCACTTAAAAAGATGAGAGGCCTGTAATTGATATCATAGGTAGTCCTCAGCTATAAGAGACAAAATGAGAAAACAAATCCCGAAAGAACTTATTTGTAAATTATGGTGGAAAATAAGTATTTGGTCATCTACAAACAAGCAAGATTTCTGGCTCTCACAGAACTCTAAACTTCTTTAAGAGGCTCCTCTGTCCTCCCCTAATTACCTGTAGTAATGATACCTGTTTGAACTTGATATCAGTATAAAAGACACCTGTCTACAAACTCAGTCACACTCCAAACTCCACTATGATGAAGACCAAAGAACTGTCGAAGGACACCAGAAACAAAACTGAATCTGCAATAGGTAAGCAGCTTAGTGTGAAGAAATCAACTGTGGAAGCAATAATTAGAAATTGAAGACATACAAAACCATTGATAATCTCCCTGAATCTGGGGCTCCACGCAAGATCTCACACCCTGGGGTCAAAATGATCACAAGAATGGTGAGCAAAAATCCCAGAACCACACAGGAGACCTAGTGAATGACCTGCAGAGAGCTGGGACCAACGTAACAAAGGCTACCATCAGTAACACACTACGTCACCAGATCCTGCAGTGCCAGACGTGTCCCCCTGCTTAATCCGGTACATGTCCGGGCCCATCTGAAGTTTGCAAGAAAGCATTTGGATGATCCAGAAGAGTACTGGGAGAATGTCATATGGTCAGATGAAACCAACGTACAACTCTTTGGTGGAAAAACAACTCGTGGATGCTGAGTTGCATCCAAAGAACACCATACCTACTGTGAAGCATGGGGGTGACATCATTATATGGGGCTGTTTCTCAGCAAAAGAACCAGGACGACTGATCCATATACATGAAAGAATGAATGGGGCCATGTATCGAGAGATTTTGAGTGCAAACCTCCTCCCATCAGCAAGGGCATTGAAGATTAAACGTGGCTGGGTCTTTCAGCATAACAATGATCCCAAGCACACCGCCAGGGCAATGAAGGAGTGGATTCGTAAGAAGCATTTCAAGATCATGGAGTGGCCTAGCCAGTCTCCAGATCTCAACCCCATAGAAAACATTTGGAGGGAGTTGTAAGTCCGTGTTGCCCAGCGACAGCCCCAAAACATCACTGCTCTAGAGGAGATCTGCATGGAGTAATGGACCAACATACCAGCAATAGTGTGTGTCAACCTTGTGAAGACTTACAAAAAACGTTTGACCTCTGTCATTGCCAACAAAGGTTATATAGCAAAGTATTGAGATGAACTTTTGTTATTGACCAAATACTTATTTTCCACCATAATTTGCAAATAAATTCTTTCCAAATCAGACAATGTGATTTTCTGGATTTGTTTTCTCATTTTGTCTCTCATAGTTGAGGTCTACCTATGTCGTCTATTACAGGCCTCTCTCATCTTTTTAAGTGGGAGAACTTGCACAATTGGTGGCTGACCAAATACTTTTTTTCCCCACTGTATGCCAGATATTTGGAGTTTTAGTAAAGATTTTATGAAATATATATGAAGCTGCAAGAAGAGACATCTTATAGGGGCTTGAAGCATCCTTCCAGATATCCCAATCTTCCTCCGTTCAACCTTTGTAGACCTTCTAGTGAAGATCAAGCCTGTCAGCTGAGAAATGACTTCACTCCACCACATTTCCAGCTGACTAGCAAAGTGCTTATTGAAAATCCTATGTCACAGCAGTCAGCTGAACGTCAGATAGACTCCCAGCCAAAAGTGTAAGTGTAAGCACATATTTGAAGGTATGTGATTTATGCTGATTTCCTAACAACCATTGAAAGGGATTTCATGCCCCCATTTCCTAGGAATACAACAGCTGTGTTAACCATGGCAACTGGCAGCTCAAAGGGAATTTTAATTTCAATGAAGCACTCAGCTTTCAGGCTCCAAATTTGGAACGTGCTGCCCATTCATACCAAATGCGAAAAGGCTGTTGTGAATAATGCATGCACTCTACCCATTGCAAAAGAACAAGCAGAAATATTTATTTTAGTCTTTCAAGGCCTCGTACGGTATTGAATTCAGAAATGTATCCTTTGGAGTATCTTTCATGATTCAGCATACAGTTCTTTCTATACAGCAGTCTTTATTTTCTCTATTCCTTATGGCACATTATCCACATTTCAGTCATCTGTATCCCTGCTCATAAAACCCTAAATAAATGAAACCATTTAGATGATTAGCAAGAACCTAAGTCTGTGCAGATACTTGTAACAACTGAAAGTAATTATCCATCACTCACATTAAAGGGTATTAAAATAGGATTTGTGGGAGATGGTACGGAATAATTATACAGTTTAGTGCACAGCGCACACAATGAACAAAGTATAGGAATTCAGGTATTGAACTTTATTGTGTGTTTTCCGCTTAGATTTTGCATTTCAATTAACAAAATCGATGGATATTTAGTCAAAACTTGATGGCGTGTTTATGAGGCTGTGGCAATTAGGCCATGTTTACACTCCATTATATACCTACAAAATAAGGAATTGGTATCTGTACTTCACCGAGTATTACTTAATGAATCCTACATCTAGACTGCCAGCATACCAAATTAACACAGACACAGAGGAAGGTGGACAAATTGCGCATCAATGGCCATCTTTAGCCAGGTGTCATGCATGCTCTGTAGGATGTAACATTTTGAATCAATTCGGGCATGTCCCCACTGAACGGTTTTTCGGCCAGTTTGCGGTTTTTCAGACCGCCTGAAAAATCGGGCGAAAATTAGCACAATTGTGCTCTATGGAAAACCCGGCCGAAAAACCTTGAGCAAGCACATTCTTCCGTCTGGTTTTTGGACGGAATCCGTGCTTCTCAATGGGAGGGCACTTCTCCGCTCATCGTGGAGAAAAGCCGCCCCCCCCCCCTCCCGCGGCCGTGGGGACAGGCGCAAAACAGGACAAATAACGGCCAGCAAACCGACCGGTATTTGTCCTGTGCAGTGGGGATGCGCCCTTAGGCTATGTTCACACAGCGTAACTGCGGGGGGGTGGGGAGGGGACAGCAGCCCGCCGGCCCCATAGACTGTCATTACTTGCGGCGCATATTTGCCGCAAATAATTGACATGTCACTTATCTCCCCGCGTGGACAATACGATCGTATTGTACAAGCAGGGAGAGGAGGCGTAATCCATAGTTCTCTATGAGAACTGTGGATTACCGTAATTTGAACATAGCCTTAGGCTATGTTCACACGGCTTAAAATGGGACGTATTTCAGTACGTAATTACGCGCCGTACTGCGCGAATTACGGCTGGAATACGTCCCAGTCATTACGGTAATCCACAGTTCTCATAGAGAACTATGGATTATGTCTCCTCTCCCTGCTCGGTGAATACGTAGGTAATAAGCTCCCGCCCCCGTCCACACGGCGTAATTGTGGGGCGTAATTACGCCTCGCAAATAAGCAGTGTGAACATAGCCTTATAGTCCTCTTGTTTATTTATATAGCACTTGCTACTGCATTGTATCAGTTCATATATACGTAAAGTGCAACATTACTTGGAAGAAGCAAAACAAAGCAATAAAATAGAATCAAAGATAATCCCTCACATGTATTTCTGAACTAATTTGTGATTAATTATACACTGCCCGTGGTTCTTTTTGTATTTGCTTCATTCCCATTTTATCTTGTTTCTTATAAAATGATTAAATAAAATATTAGATTTGATCATATCCGATTAGCATCTGTGTTAATTTTGTATGCTAGCAGTCTTAATGTAGGATTCATTATCTTCATACTCTGCAGAAGACACACGCAGAAGAACCCATGTCCGCAATGGGCACGTGAGTTTGTGTCTGTTTTATGTGCAAATTTATTAGGCCATGGGTATAGTTTCCTCCCGCAGAGTGTGAACCCACATTAAAAATGCTTGTTGCATTGATTCTGGCAGAGCGATTAGCCGATTGTAGCAATTTTTTGCTTCTAATTTGGCTGGTAATGGAACCAGTCAGGTGGTTTATGTCCCCCTATCCGAGATTAGGATGTGGTAAAGGGAGAGAAGCTGAGCTCTGAGATACATAGGTTTATATGATTTGGCAAAAAAAAAAAAAAAAAAAAAACTTTGAAAATGAAACAAAGTCCTGCTTACGCCGTTCTTATATAGTGATTGATAGTTTGCTCTACACACAATAATACATGAAAAGCTGTCAATCACTGTATGTAGGCGAGGTAAGCAGGACTCCCTCTGTCTCTTAAGAAATGTAGTTATGATTTTCTCTGCTTTTACTCAGAAATCCTGCTCCATATCATCTATAGACCACAGAGATCATCTTCTCTCCCTCTATCACATCCTGCTGTAAGATAGGACCGCATAAACCACCTGACAAATTTCATTTAAAGGGAATGTGTCACCAAATAATGACTTATTGTTTAACTCACGTTTTTATGTTAAATGCATATTTTTGGAATTTTTGGTTATGTTTTTTTTTTTTTTTTTCCATATCACTTTCAGTATTTTTAACAATTCTGCAGTTTTCACTTTGGCCACTAAGCCTAATAATCAGACACTTCCTGTTCTGTAGAGAAAGATTTTCAGTAGTCTGCTCAATATTAGCACAAGCAGGGTCAAACTGAAAGGAGACACCAATGTGTATAGATAGCACAGGATCCACCAGTCACAATAGGAGATAGTCACAGCTCCCCCTCTCCCCTCCTTGCCCAATGACTTCTTCCCAGGCCACAGAGCATCCTAGAAAACTCTCCTGTAGAAGTCAATGGGACTGAGTCAGTCTGAAGGCTCCCATGTGCATGAAGCTGCTGTAAAGTATCTTTGACTGCTGTCAAAGCAGGGCAAGCAATGCCTAGTGGCCAAAGTGAAAACTGCAGAATTATTAAAAAATACTGAAAGTGATATGAAAAATTAAAAAAAAATAACCAAAAATTCCTAAAATATGTATTTAACATAAAAACGTGAATTAAACAATAAGTCATTTTTGATGAGAAAATGACTTTTAAGTTGCAACCAACCAGAGTCCCCTCAGTGGAAATGTAGTATTACATGGCAACTAAATAAATGACAGCTCGTGCCCAGCTTAACTAAATTGAAAGCTATGGATATGCAGGCCACACTCTACCACCTCCATATACCCAGATAGGGAATATTGACAAGTATTTCCTGAAACAAGACCATTAATATTTAAGAAATCTAAGTACATTTCTACAGAGATAACTTAGCAGTTGCCATAAAAGTAACAAATGGGTCTTAAGCAGAAGAGAAAAAAATGATTGCACACACAAAAACAAAAAAAGGCGCACTCCCAAAAACAAAGAGGAATCAGAATACATTTACTCTATTGAGGAGGTAGCATTTAAAAAGACTGAAAGGAGTCAAGACTACAAAAACCTGTAATGAGAACAACCAAAACAGGTAAAATACAACACATATGCTTAATGTAATATAAAAAATAATAGGGCACTAAAAAAGTACCTCAAGGCAAGCAAATCAAAATATGTACTACAGCAAAAAATAACGAAACTCATTAAAAGGCAGCCATGCCACTATGTCACAATACAGTCTTAATGGCTCCCATGCTGAATATGGATGCACAATGAAACAATATACAGACCAAATAATGTCAGGTACAAAGACAATTCAAAAGGTAAAGCAGTCAGTGACCGATCAAATGTGTATAGAATATAAATGCAAAGAGAAATCAGTGCTTTACTGGTGGCTTCCTCATGGACGACGTGAAGTAATCTATTTTCTTTGTTTAGTTCTCAGATACAAAGTAGGCCCGTTGACCACTGCAACTCCCTTTACGTCAGTTTAATTCTGTAAACTAAACCGTAGACTGTAATCCCTATGGACAATGTTGTCTTACTTTTCATATACAAGCCCTAACACCTACCAAAATGGGCCTGACGGGGCAGCACCGAGCACTGGGGCGTTGGCACAGCCATAATTTGTTTAGGGCATAGAAGAGCAGTTCAGTGAGACATTTATGACATCTGAAAGGGAGAAGTGAGGTCTCATGTTCTTGAAGGAGTTTTCAGGCCTATTAGGCCATGTTCACACGGCTTAAAATGGGCCGTATTTCGGTCCGTAATTACACGCCGAAGTGCGCAAATTACGGGCTGAAAACGGCCCATTCATTACGGTAATTCACAGTTCTCATAGAGAACTCTGGATTACGTCTCCTCTCCCTGCTCGGCGAATCCGGCAGGCGGGGAGATAATTGACATGTCACTTTCTAGCAGCGTATACGCACCGCTAGCAGTGATTGTCTATGGGCCGGCGAAGTGCCGGCCCCCCACTCCCTCCCCCACTGCCGCCCCGTCCCCGGCCACACGGCGTAATTGCGGGACGTAATTACGTCCCGCAGTTAAGCCGCGTGAACCTAGCCTAAATATCGATAGCGGAGGTCCGACCCCGGGAACCACACTTAACCTTCTAAATGAAGGGGATGTAGCACACAGCAGCTCGAACCCATTCAAAGAGGGCCAGTGGCAAGTTATTTTATGGAGAACACAAGTATTTACTAAAACAGACAATTCTGGAGCATTTTCTCTTATAACTAATAATTTTACACAATAGAAATGAGTTTATGTCATCATAGTCTTTTCTATGGCGTCTAGTCTTTTGTATTTTCTGTATACAGAGCTGATTATGAGCTTGTTTTTTGTGGGATTAGTTGACGTTTTTATCCATACCATTATGGTGTGCATTTAGCAATTTGATAATTTTTTATGAAGGTTTTTGCGTGGCATTTTGAACAAAATTGCAATCCTAGTAGTTTTTATTTTTATTTTTTTACAGCGGTCACCGTGCAGTATAAATGATATCTTAGCTTTACTCAGCAGGTTGATACGATTACAGCGATATCCAATTTGTATATTCTTTTATGTTTTACTGCTTTTACACAATAAAAACACTTTTATTCAAAAAAGAAAGCACGTTTTTGCATCGCCATAGTCTGAGAGCCATACGTTTTTTACTTTTCTTTGTACGGAGCTGTATAGCAGCTTGTTTGTTGCAGGATGATTTGACGTTTTTATTGGCATCGTTTTTTTGAGGGACAAGGCTTTTATTTTTCCATACACAGAGCTGTGTAACGGCATTTTTGTGTGATGAACTAACGTATTAATTGGCACCACTATGGTGTTAATATGAGTTTTTGATTGCTTTTTATTCCATTTTATGAGCTGCGGGATGAACACAAATCGTAATTCTGTGCCCTTTTTACAGCATTCATTGTGTATGTTAATTAACATGACATTTATAGGGTAGGTCATTATGCACGCGACTATACCAAATATGATTACTTTATTTGTTTTTGATTTTTTTTTTTTGCCGATTGCCATTTCTTATTGGGAAAAGGGTGGTGTACGTTTTTTTATTTTTCGTGTTTGAGTTCAACTTTTCAACTTTTATTTACTTTTTCAGTTTTCACTTTCTCCCATAGGGGATTTGTATTAGTGATCTTAAAATCACTGATCCAATAGAGATCAGTACATAGCATTGCTACTGTATACTGATCTCTATGAAGACTGTCAGTCACTATTCCTGGCAATGCCCACAATGCATTGTGGGACATGGTGATGTCACAGACAGCCTGGAACTGTTTTACATTCCCGGGCTGTCCATAGAGGAGACCGCACCGATGGAAAGCAGAAGGAGCTCCTTCCTTCTTCCTTTGTCTTAGCTGTGGCGATGTAATACATCACGGCAGCTAAGGGGTTATTCACCCGCTGGTCCCATGCTGCGATCTTGCAAGCTCCGCTTGTGAACCCGTAAGATCTCCATCCTCATGTTGCTACTGGAAACTGTTAACAAGCTTGACAACAGACAATTAAAAATATAGTCTCTATAACAACATACTTTTGCATAAATCAGATTACAAATCGGTGTCTGTTGAGGCTTCATTCGAGGAATACTAGGAGAATTGTGAAAACAATATTATTATATAAACTGAACCTCAGAATCGGTACAGGTAACAGAATGTGTTCACAAAATGTCTTCAAGTCAATTATAATGCCTGATGTGGGGTCTTCCAAGGACTCCCCAACCTCCTGATGCGGTTTTCAAATCAGATAAAGGTGTGTACATATGCAATAAGAATTGAAACGGATATCAAAGTATGCTATCAAAAGCAAGTCTCACATGTTATTAGTACAGTGCATAACCTTTGGTTTAAGGCATATCATATTCAAATAAAGCAATACATTATGATTGGATAAAGAATATTTAATCAACTCCTCTAAATTATGATAAAACTCCCTTATTAGATTGTAATTGGTCAGCTGCCAGTTACCATACCCCATTCATTATATCCTAAATCTTGATTGGTGAAGACATATTAAAATCGAACAGCACATCATATTCTATTGTCAAATAATGTATTGCGCAAGACCATAAGTGCGGTCAACTATAACCTTTTGTCTAAATATCTGGCAGTTCTTATGGTGTTGCCATATTTAGTGAACATATACGGTTTTTGCATTGGACACCAAAGCAATACAGACTGTCAGATGCCAATATGTATAAATTTGCTAAATAAGGCAAACTTAGTCCATTTACGACTATGTCTGCCCTATACAAGCCTATGGCCTGGTCGTCAAAGCCATCGGGATACAATTTTACAGTATCCCTACAGATACTACGAATGGACTGCCAAAACGCCATGTGAATTTATTGCACAGAATGAAGAATGAAAGCCGCTTCCTGTGCAGACAGCTGTTATTCTATGGTCACTGAATAGCTGGTCTCATTGTTCACCTTCTGCCTTCACAATATTCCCACAAATAGAAAAGGAGCCAGGGCTGTTACTTGTTTTACAACACACAGGCAAGTATTACAGAGCAATTATATAGTGATAACCAAGTTTAACTCATCACATCAAAAACATTAAGAAGCTGTCAAATAAAATAAGCCACTAACAAATTCAATTAGTCCTTATTTTGCAGAAGAAATCCAGTGATATTTGATTCTCTGTAATGGGTGTATTTAATTGGAATGTAAGAGCATATTTCAAAGCAAGCAAGCAGTTAGTGATCCCATCAGCGCGCCATTTAGCCCTTTCTTTTCTACTGTTCATTACCTTGGAAGCCGTAACAAGCTGTTTTATGGGGAAAATATGCACAAATCGAATATGTAGTCAGAAAAATAATAATAATAAAAAGAAAAACCTGACAGCTTTCATATTAAAAACAACATCAAATTTTAGAGCACAACAATGAAGATTTATACGTTAGGAGAAGTTATATTTCATAAACCACTTAGCAGACTATTGGTGACAGCATACATTCAACAACATGGCTTCTCTGAAAATTGACTGGAAACGTCTGAACATTTCAATGCTATAAATTATCCTTTGAATGGAATTTAGGTTTCCAACATGCCGAAAAATCTAAATATCACTTGGATGTCTACCACTGAAACTCCTTAGCCTCAATGTAATATCAGTGCTGGGGACTGTTATCTACCATGTCTATTTACAGCATTGAAGTCCATCTAGAAGGGTACGTATGGTTTTCTCGTTTGATTTTCAGACTGTTTGCGGATTTGAAAATCGACATGCAACCATCCTAACAAACAGTAATAGAAAATCCACCAGTAGTCTACACTGAACGGATTTTCAGCTGCTGGCGTTCTGATGAACTTGGAACGTGCACAATCTTCTGCCCTGTTTTCGGGAGAAAGGTGTGCAATTCAGTGGTCATGGGGGATGGGCGAATACGCAAACCATGGACAGAATCATCGAAAAAACACCATTAAAATGATGATAAAATACCGGCCCTATTCTACAACAGGGTATGGCCACACGGCACTCTCAGGATCCAGTACAATGAGTGAAACTACAGTCTCTGGACCCCCAATGAAATCATTTTATTATCTTTTAAAACTCAAGTCTATTGCCCTATGGCATCAATAGCAACAAGTAGTATCAAACTGAGCTGCTTTACATTGAGTGTACATTAGTCTTCCACTTGACGTTCAACACTAAAGTTTAATGTGTACTAGTCCAAAATGCTGGTAAAATTTTTTTTTATTCAAAATACCTTCTAGTTATATAGGATTGTAAGGCTGAAAAGAGACAGGCATCCATCAATTTTAGGCTATTATTCCACATGATTGATGCAGAGGAAAGCCCAAAAAAAAAACCTTAGGGACAGAAGCCAGCTGTCCTCATTCTAGAGGGGTGGGGGAATCCTTTGAAACTCCAAATCTGGCATTCAGAATAAATCCAACAATCAACAACCCTTCTCCAGAAACCTAGTAGCTTATAGTATTGTGCACCAGAAATGCACTACTACTATTGCCTCAAAAGTACTAGGTTTAGGCATATATATATTTATATATATATAATATATATATATATATATATATATATATATATATATTTATATATATTTATAGCTTTTAATCAATATACCATAAAAACAGTTATTTCTATACAACCTACTAAATGCCTACCTATCAAAGCAGTAGGGCAACCGCCCCGATAAGGGCGACCCCACCTGGAGCCTAGGATAATAGAATCACTATTCACCAAATTCTTCTATGCTCAAAGAAAGATAACTCAGTAATACCTACTATATTATATGTCCAGCTATCCTATAACCAAGGGAAACAAATGTACTTGTATAAAAAAAAAGATAGTCATATACATATTTGTCCCGTTATTATTGTCCTACGCATTTCTCCCCAACAAGTCACTGGGGTTTATCAGGGACTTCTAGACAAACCAAATACTATATTAATAGGTGTAGTACACCTATAATTACCAACATATGATAAATATACAAATATATGATATGGTAGGCTAAATATACTCCCACTCATCCGGTGAACACTATGTCAGTCCTATTGATCAGTTGGTTAGTACTGTCATCATGCTGGGGGGTACACATACTCACTTCAATATATGTGACAAAAGTCACCGATATTCATTAATAATGTCGGCTATTGACACGAGTAATAGCATGGGTTACCACCCAGGCTCTCCCTTACATGATGGAGATGTACACAGGCAGAAATGCATCCTCTTTTGAACTCTTAATAAGTTCACCATGACAGGGTCCTCTGGTCTCCGTACTCTTATGGGAAAGAATCCTTCTAAGTTTATGTAGAAACTTCTTTCCACTAGACATAGATTATGTTCCCTAGTTCTAGTTAAAGTCGTGGGTATAAATAGTTCATAGGAGATCTCGCTATATTGACCTTTGATATATGTATATATATTTATCATGTCACCTTAATGTGTCTTCCTCTAAACTAAAATTACTTACTAGTCCATACCACAGCAGTTTTGGGTTCAGATCTGAAGAAAAAAAACATCTGCATTAAGTTTATGTGTTCTCCCTGTGTTCTTATGGATTTCCTCCAGGTACTCATGTTCATGGAGTATGTGAATAAACCAAACTATAGGTTGATTTGCAATTTAGATTCTGAGTCCCAGTGCAATCAAGGACAATTCAGCACTGCTCATCACTGGAAATCTCTAGCACCGCATTTTAAGCGCACAACCCATGTTGTGGAGAATGTCCAAATAGGGAATATCACCAACCAAAACCTGAAAACTAGGGTAAAGGGAATCAGGTAATCTGTAGCAAATTCTGGCTGATCCAAGCTTACACCAAAGTGACCTGCTGACACAGATCTAGGACATGACTAAAAAACGTTTGTTGATTGTCATAAACGTACTATAAATCTAAAGGGATGTTTCGGTTTTTAAATTTTTCAATTGTTTAAGGGAATCTAAGGCCATTTTTTTTTTTTTTACTAATTAAACCAAGACCCAAATACATGTTTTTTTCTTCTTACCAGTTTCTAGGTTCGGACATTAGAGTTCTCAGTTTTCAGTATATGATTACGTGGGCAGCCATCTTGTCTGAGCTGCTTTTAACAGCATTTAGAGAGATGCTTTACAGAAGCTTCATGGACATAGTAGTCTGTGATCAGGAGCAGACCCATTGACTTCTATCGGACAGCTTTCTAGACATGCTCTGTGAACTGGGAAGAAGTCACTGTGCAGGAGGCGGAGAGGTTGAACAGTGAACTATCTCCTATTGTGAATGGTGGTTCCTGTGTTCTCTATACAGATTGAAATGCCGAAAATAAACACAAATAAAAAAAATATTATTTCTGTCCTGTAAGACTAAAAGCCCCAGAATCCTTGCCTATGCTTTCACTTTCTTCCTTCATCCCAACCTCAGTCTCCGTACAAGCCCAGTTTCTTCACTCATGTTAAAAGCTTCTAAAGGCAGGACCAAAGAAGTGTCACTTCAAAAACTGCCCTGAAAGCAACCAACCCCTTTTGTTCACCTGATCTCCTGGGCTCCACACAGCTGTGTACTATGAGTCCAGACATACAGAACTACCGAGCTTCTAGTTCTCAAACAGCTGATTTAGATTTGCAGGAAGCCCAAAGCAAAGTTAAGGAAATTACATTACAAGGTGCCTAACTGGGATACGTTATTGAGAAAGTATTTTTCCAGCCCCTTCAGTAACCTAGTGTATATACAAGGTAGGTTCACATTCTGTAAAACACTAGTCCATTGGTAAAGCTTATTAATTTTACATAAAACTATAAACAAGACACATCAAATTCCAAGAAATAATTCTACAGTCAGGAATACCCGAACTTGTGCTTCTTCTTTCACCTCCTGCCTCCCCCTCTCTCAGAATTTAGATAACTTAAAGTGGACACAATGTACTCCAAAGGGTTTTTCCTTTTCTATGGACTAGTGGATCCTTTATAGATCTAATTAGTACCAGGCTAAGCACTGGAAATTTATAATTGCTACATTGATTTATTTGCAGGACAACTGCTTTCTGCCTGAGAGCTTACCATGTAAGTACTAATTAAAGGAATACAAGATTAATGCTTCAAAAAAGTTTTTGCTATTGCAAATGTATTGTATAACTACTGGAGAAAATATCCTCATTTCACTATAGTAGTTTGATTTTGTTCTACATTATATGAAGAATAAAAAAAAAAAATAGAATAAAAAGTAAGCTCTGATAACAAGCATACAAAGATCCCTCATTTTAATTTTTTATTGACAAAAAAAAATGCAGTCTACAAGCATGTAGAATATCCAAAACCATGAATCAATAGTACTTGCAAAAGTACCACTCTACAAAACAACAAGAACGTAATACATCAGTAAATTTTATCCATTCAATCAATGGAGATGACCATTAAAAAAAAAAAACAAAAAAACAAAAAAAAAAAACGTTGCAAAAATGAAAATATAGGAGAGTCTAAGTAAACTTTTTAATGAAAACCATCAAAGGGGAGACAGAGAGAATACAATCTTTTAGATGTACGAGCGTACAATGAATGAGAGTAATACATCCAGGATTTTTCTCATGTGAGCACTTTAAGTAGGTCACCTGCTGGTCTCTTACTTGCTAAGACATGGCCCAGAATAATGAGCAGCTTAGTGAATAGCAAGACTTTCCAAATAACCTATTACACAGACATCTATGGATAACTAGATGTAAGAAAACATGACTATCAGTCTACAACCTACGGGTGACTTTTCATAAACTTTAGAAAAACCATGGGATGAGTTCAGTAAAACCACATTGAGGCTCTCAATGCTGATGAAACATGGTGTGGTGGGCCCGATTCCAAGGTTATCTATTGGAAGTGAATGGTTAAATGAGGTGCTCATAAGAACCAACTGCTGCTAGATTCACTACTCACAAAAAGTTAGGGATATTTGATTTTACAATTGATCAACAGTACCTTGCCAGTGCAAGGCTTCAAGCAGGATACTCTCAGATGGAAGTGGCCACTGTGTGTCACAAGCAGGTTATAACAGAAAAAAAGACTGGAAGAGTCACAGAAAGGCAAGGAAGTGGACGTCCTTTGGCTAGATCACACACGGATGACGCTTCATTGTAAACAATGCCCTGTGGAACCAGATGATGAATGCCACACAACTCCAAGAACGTTTAAGGGAGGCGAGAGGCAACCAAGTGTCACACCAGACCATTCGTAACCATTTACATCAGTGTGATCTGAATGCTAGACGACCTGACCACACCACCAAGCACAGGCATCATGCACTGGATGAGGGACCAGTGGTTCTCAGTGCGGTTTAGTGATGAAAGTCTATTGGCTTGAAAGAAATAATAGTCTCTAATGATGCTGGAGTCTTCAAGGAGAGCGTTATGCATCAGCTAGGTCTGAAACCAGTCAGGTAGCTGTGCCGGTCATCTAGCACGCAGACCACACTGATGTAAACCGTTATGAATGGTCTGATGTGAAACTTGGTCACCTCTCACCTCCCTTAAACATACCTGGAGTTGTGTAGCATTCACCATTCAGTTTTGCAGGGCTTTGTTTAAAAATGAACAATCACCTGTTTGATGTAGCCAAAGGACGTCCCTTTTTTGCCTCGTCTCTCTGGGTCTCTGTTGAAACCCCTGCTGATGACACTTACACAAAACTCAGTGGCCACTTCTCGGAGCTTTTTCTTTTTAACCTCACGATGGGAGGTATGTTATAAATTGTAAGGTGTTGTTTTGGGGTTCATGTCAAAATGCGAGATCCTAAATTTATTGGGCAATTTAGGAACAAACACCTGTTGAAAATTTTGCCATTAATTTTGTTAGATCAGCAAGTTGTGCAAAAAGTACTGAAACATTGAACAGTTGACTTGTAATTCAAAAAACTTAAGGATGGACTCTTTATTTTCATTTAAAAATTTTTCAAAAATTTTTATTTTTAAAAAAAATTTCAACCAAAAGCCAAATATTCCTAACTTTTGAGTAGTGAAGTTGATCTGCTGTATAAATGACCTTTCTAATCTAATATTCTCACCCTACAGTATTTATAAGTGAACTTAAAGAACCTTACGACAAACCTTGGCCAGTATTGTAGCAGGCTTAAATAACTTTTCCATTTCAGCTCTGACATCTAAATGACTTCACACACTATTTTTACTTCAGCTCTGTGATTTTGTCACTGCCAAAAACTGGTTTCGCATAAAGCCTTCCATGAGGAGAAGCGAATTATTTTTTCAATATTGGGGCCCCAAAAGGGGGTCACAAACACAAGATTAGGAAATGGCCTTGTCAAAGTCTTGTCACTATCCTGCTGACCCCCCCCCCAGAGGCCTTGGCAGTAGGTGGAATGACTGCCATGCAATAATGAGGAGAGAATAATAGCATTGCATTAGTGTAAGGAAGAATGTCAGTGGAAAGAATGCTTCAGTTTAATCAGTCACCAAGATGACAAGGCAAAAGTGGACATTCAAGGCTTCCTATTGCAATGGAGTCATAATTTAACCTATAATTTTTAACATCTTGACTTAGGAAATCCTTGAAATATCAAACAAAATTGTAAAAATCGCATTTTGTGCAACATAGTCTTTGTAATAGTCGCCAATTTTTCTTTTTTTTTCTTATTAAATCAAGCCCCTGATCCATAAGACTGATAAATGAACAGAACTTAATGAATGAAGAGTGATTCACAGAAGAATGATCAGGGTCACTGGTTTACACTGCATGTTAATGAACTGGCCTGTGAGAACTACGGTGTATTGCAACAAGTATACAGTATCTAATGTTAAAAACAATGGGTGATGATTAGAGACTCTAGGTACTCCGATATACGTGTGTGTATCTACCACAAGCATACATTCGCTAAGGCTTGTACCCATCTTAATATCTGGAAGTGCAGAATTCGTTCTGGGCATAAAGCAGGAAAAATGCCTGTGCCAAATTATATAGAAATTAACAAATGTCAGGGGCAAAAACAATCACAAAGCCTCACGGGATTAAGAGTCACTACTCGGTTTTGGTTGCACTAACGAAATGTAGTGGTCTGCATGCCAGCTATTTTTGGGGTCCTGGTTTTCTACATAAACCTTGCCTGTAGCATTAGGGCTTGTTCACACGACGTTTTGGATGCGTTTTACGGATCCGTTTTTAACCTGCGAAAACTGGATGCAAACTGCATCCAAAAAGCGGATCCAGAAAACGCAACAGCTGATCCTTTTTTGGATGCGTATTGGATGCGTTTTTTGGATCCGTTTTTTCAATGCTTTATTTAAATCAACCTATCAAACTGCAATTTAAATATAATATATCAATGACCAAGAAAAACCCTTTTTTTACCTAGTGTCAATCAACTGTACATACACCTATGATTTTAGAATCCGTCCCCCCCCCCCCCCCTATTTTTTTTTAAATCAACCAAAAGTTTTCAAACACAGAGACCCGACGTCCAGGTGCATCCGGTGGTATGCTGGGGGCTGTGGGACTGACAGTATCCTTCTCTCCTTTACCCATGTAGAATGAAGGCCTTTTCCAATAGCACATAGCATCAGAAAAATTAGACCTCCCATTAAAATGATACAAATATAACCAAAAAACTACAGTAGCTAAACCATACACCTTAAGGCTAAAATATAACTTTTATTAAGGATAAATCGTAAAAAGGGACCTAAACCAATCCCTAAAAGACCCTCATGAGTACTAGACCTAAGAAAAGTGGGGATACCGCCCTGAAGAAGGGCGACCCCACCCAGGAACCTAAACCTACCAATCCCTAGATAACCCTTAATCTAATGACTACACCATAACACAAATAATAATAAAATTATAAAGTGTACCAATAGTGAAAAGCACCTAAAGCCACCACAAGAAAGAACTAACAGAAACTTATAAACCTAATAGGGATATTACAATTGATAGGCACAATAATATGTGCTATAAACCATGTACAGATACGTTTCATTATACGTTGTAAGCACAGTTATATATGCTATTGACTGTATTCATATAGATTTTAAAGAAGTTCCGACGCGTTTCCCACGGCACATGTGAGTCGGGTTCATCAGGGAACAAGCATAGATAAAGGACACAAATATTGTATATAAGTAAACAAACATACGTCCCTTGGATCAAAATGGCCGGTGATAGATAGCGCTGCTTACAGTCCGGTACTAGGATCCGGGATATACGATGCAGAACCAAATGGCAGGTAGGCAGGCATTAGAATGGCAACGTACTGGTTTAAATATCAATTAAGATGCTAACTCACCTGAGGCGATGCGAGCGCGAGTGAAAGGTAACGGCGTCTCCAATAGAACACTGCGCAGGCGCAAGGAATCAACGCATGCGCAGATGTAAACTACAATAGAAAACTACCAAAATGGCAATGTTAACCAGCGGGTTAAAGAGCGCAGGCGCAGAGAGCTCGCGTATGCGCAGAAGGAAAGAAAGACCGCGCAATAGAATGAGAAATAGTAAGTGGCGTATGTTTGCACTATGGCAACGGTAGTTACATCCCTGGATGACGGGATGCGAAGTAAGCTGCCATAGGATAAGACTACAGAGATAGCAAACAGAAGTATGTTGATAAACTAAGTGCTCATTATGATGAAGAATCAATAATAGAACACAGTGGTTGCCATGAGGAATAAAGCAATATGCAGATACAAACGAGTAAATAAATTAGTGATAGAATATAAAAAGAAATAGATAAACAAATATAGTACAGAAGACAACTCTACTAAATAAACGATGTAAAACTAAGGGAATCGTTTATCCCAAAAGGATGTAGAGTTTTCAGGAGGAAGATCCAATTGGCCTCACGTTGTAAAACTTTTTTATCAAAGTCCCCTTTACGTACTGATGGAGAAACCACCTCAACCACAGAAAAGGTCAGAGCAAAGGGGTTCTTAGAATGTATTGAGTTCATATGTTGTGCCAGAGGGGTATCACGTTTGTTACGGATGTCTCCCACATGCTCCAAAATTCGACGTCTCAGCTCTCGCGTCGTCTTCCCCACATACATGAGTGGACATTCGCAGGAGGCTTGGTAAACTACGCCTTTAGTTTTACAGTTGGCGTAACTATAAGATTTAAACGCTCTACCAGTATGAACATTTTTGACCCCTTTAGAAACTGAAATAAATTTGCATGCTTTGCAACGACCACACCTATAGGTCCCTACGATGTCGCTGCGTAGCCATGATCTCTCTGGTTTAGGGGGGACATAGTGGCTGTGTACCAAGTGATCTCCAATGTTCCTCCACCTTCTAAAGGAGATCTGGGGAAATGGCTCAATAAATTGAGATAGATCAGGGTCCTGTTGTAATATAGGCCAGAAGTTCTTAATAATCCTGGTTACTTGTGGAGAGGCGTTATCAAACGTACCAATGATTCTCAATTTATTATCCTTCTCTAAGTTCTTTTGTGGTTGCAACAGTGATGAACGATCTACCCCACGGGCCCAATCATAAGCTTCTTTGAGGATCTTTTGGGGGTACCCCCGCTCGGTAAATCTCCTTCTAAGTGTATCTGCCTCTCTTTTAAAGGAGGGCATGGATGAGCAATTACGTCTGGCTCTGATGTACTGTCCTTTGGGTATACCCCGACGTAGAGGAAAGGGGTGTGCGCTATCCCAGGTCAGTAAACTGTTACCAGCCGTGGATTTTCTGTATAATGCAGTTTCCAACGTACCATCTTGGCCCTTCTTGATAGTAAAATCCAGAAATACCAATTCAGAGGCATGTATGGTGGAGGTAAACCTTAGACCTATTGAGTTGGAGTTCAACCTCTCTACAAATTCGTTGAATAAGATATCTGTCCCTGACCATAGGATAATGATATCATCGATGTAGCGGCCCCAAAATAAAATATTCTCCAATATGTCATGGTACTGATCAGAAAAAACAATGGTGTCTTCCCACCAGCCCAGGAAGAGGTTTGCGTATGAGGGAGCACAAGGGCTCCCCATAGCCGTCCCCCTGAGCTGGTGGTAATAACAACCATTGAAAAGAAAAAAATTATGAGTAAGGACAAAGTGAAGAAGTCTAAGGACAAAATCACTATGATCGTGAAGAAAACTGCTCCTAGTGTTAAGAAATGATTGAACAGATTTTAAACCAAATTCATGTGGTATAGAGCTGTAAAGGGCCTCTACATCGATGCTACAGAGCCACACCCCTGGTTCAATAAGCATGCCATCTAATTTTAGAAGGAGATCGGTGGTATCCCTAATATATGATGGCAACGCAGTGACGAAGGGGTACAGAATTGATTCTAGATAAAGACTTACGTTTTGAGTGAGATTATTAATGCCCGATTGGGCCGTTGGGGTTGATCGTTCATCACTGTTGCAACCACAAAAGAACTTAGAGAAGGATAATAAATTGAGAATCATTGGTTACGTTTGATAACGCCTCGCCACAAGTAACCAGGATTATTAAGAACTTCTGGCCTATATTACAACAGGACCCTGATTTATCTCAATTTATTGAGCCATTTCCCCAGATCTCCTTTAGAAGCGGGAGAAACATTAGAGATCTCTTGGTACACAGCCACTATGTCCCCCCCTAAACCAGAGAGATCATGGCTACGCAGCGACATCGTAGGGACCTATAGGTGTGGTCGTTGCAAAGCATGCAAGTTTATTTCAGTTTCTAAAGGGGTCAAAAATTTTCATACTGGTAGAGAGTCTAGATCTTATAGTTACGCCAACTGTAAAACTAAAGGCGTAGTTTACCAAGCCTCCTGCGAATGTCCACTCATGTATGTGGGGAAGACAACGCGAGAGCTGAGACGTCGAATTTTTGAGCATGTGTGAGACATCCGTAACAAACGTGATACCCCTCTGGCACAACATATGAACTCAATACATTCTAAGAACCCCTTTGCTCTGACCTTTTCTGTGGTTGAAGTGGTTTCTCCATCAGTACGTAAAGGGGACTTCGATAAAAAAGTTTTACAATGTGAGGCCAATTGGATCTTCCTTCTGAAAACTCTACATCCTTTTGGGAGTTTTACATCGTTTATTTAGTAGAGTTGTCTTCTGTACTATATTTGTTTATCTATTTCTTTTTATATTCTATCACTAATTTATTTAATCGTTTGTATCTGCATATTGCTTTATTCATCATGGCAACCACTGTGTTCTATTATTGATTCTTCATCATAATGAGCACTTAGTTTATCAACATACTTCTGTTTGCTATCTCTGTAGTCTTATCCTATGGCAGCTTACTTCGCATCCCGTCATCCAGGGATGTAACTACCGTTGCCATAGTGCAAACATACGCCACTTACTATTTCTCATTCTATTGCGCGGTCTTCCTTTCCTTCTGCGCCTGCGCTCTTTAACCCGCTGGTTAACATTGCCATTTTGGTAGTTTTCTATTGTAGTTTACATCTGCGCATGCGTTATTGATTCCTTACGCCTGCGCAGTGTTCTATTGGAGACGCCGTTACCTTTCACTCGCGCTCGCATCGCCTCAGGTGAGTTAGCATCTTAAATGATATTTAAACCAGTACGTTGCCATTCTAATGCCTGCCTACCTGCCATTTGGTTCTGCATCGTATATCCCGGATCCTAGTACCGGACTATAAGCAGCGCTATCTATCACCGGCCATTTGTCCAAGGGACGTATGTTGTTTACTTATATACAATATTTGTGTCCTTTATCTATGCTTGTTCCCTGATGAACCCGACTCACATGTGCCGGGGGAAACGCGTCGGAACTTCTTTAAAATCTATATGAATACGGTCTATAGCATATATTACTGTGCTTACAACGTATATGGAACTTATCTGTACATGGTTTATAGCACATATTATTGTGCCTATCAATTGTAATATCCCTATTAGGTTTATAAGTTTTTGTTAGTTCTTTCTTGTGGTGGCTTTGGGTGTTTTTCACTATTGGTACACTTAATAATTGTCACGGATGCCCCTGCGACCCTCGTCCCGGGTCGCAGGTGCATCCGTGCCCCGACTCCGAGCGGCGCCCCGTCCCGCACCTCGGGTCCGGGGGTCCGCTCATTCCGCTGCCCGGGTCCCCAGTAACTTACCCGCCTCGCTCCTGCCCCGTCCGTCTCGTCTCTCGGCCCGTCGGGCGCCGGGCCCCTTGGGGAGCGCGGGGCGCCGGCAGTCTGAGATTAAAGGGACAGTGCGCCGGTAATTGGCCATTGCCGGCACTGTTCCTATTTTAGCCCAGCCTCTTCCAGTGGCCTTTGCCGGATCTTTAGTGCTCATGCCTATTGTGAAAGCTTTCCAGAAAGCCTTGTCTCGCCTACCGTGTACCAGACCCTTTTGCTTAAGTTTACCGACCACATCCTTGCCGCCTGCCCTGACCTTCTGCCTGTTCTATTTCAGGGAATCACAGCCGCCTGCCCTGACCTTCTTGCCTGTCCCCGACTACGAGCCTGCCTGCCGTTCCTGTACCTCGTAACCCTTGGCCGCCACCGCAGGCAAGCCCGCAAGTGGTAGGTGACTGGTGGACTCCCGCCGCAGCAACGTCCTTCCCGCTTTGCGGCGGGCTCTGGTGAAATACCGGGACCCACTAGACTCCACCCCTGGGTGGGCTTACGCCATCGCCTGCGGTGGTCCAGTGGATCCACCTCAAGACCGTAACAGTAAGTTTCCCCCAGGGATCCGCCCAAGGCCGTCCTTGCCGAGCGTCGCCAATATCACCACCGTCGTGGTCAAAACAATCAAAACAGATCACGCAGCACGCACAGCAGCTCGAGCCCCTTCCTCCATGATGCACAGCTCATCGCCACTCACAGCAGCAGTCGGCTGCAGTGGTTCCTCCCGTGACAGTCGCTACAGTTGGTCCGAAGCTCCGCTTGCCATGCCGACAAAGTTCGACGGGGACCCTAAGGCCTGCAGGGGCTTCATCACCCAGTGCTCCCTTCATGTGGAACATGGCTGGTCAGTTCCCTTCGGAAAGATCCAAGGTGGCCTTCGTGGTCAGTCTCCTCTCGGGTAAAGCCCTGGCCGGGGCAACTCCTCTCTGGGACCGAGGCGACCCGGTCACCGCTGACCTGGTGACATTTTCTACGGGAAATTCCGTAGTGTCTTCGAAGAGCCTGCCCGCGCTTCGTCTGCCGGGGAACCGCCCTATTGAACCTGCAACAAGGGAACGCCTCCGTGGGAGACTACGCCGTGCAGTTCCGCACACTTGCTTCGGAGCTGGCTTGGAACGATTCAGCGTTGTGCGCCACGTTCAGGAAGGGTCTCTCCAGCCAGATAAAGGATGCCCTCGCCGCCCGGGGACCAACGTCTTCTTTAAGCGAGCTCATCCATTTGGCTAACAGGATTGATATCCGCTTCGCAGAGAGACGTGAGGAGCTCCACCAAGAGCAAGAACCAGTCCTAACCACGCCGCCTGTCCGTCCTGCTCCGGTTTGTTTCTTCGGCCTCCACAGCCTCCTTCCCAGCCAGCCGTGGAAGAGGTCATGCCAGTGGATAGAGCCCACCGACTCCGCAGGAACTTGACCAACGGCGTAAGGAAACCTTTGTCTCTACTGTGGCACCCCTCAACATCTCCTCAGGGGTTGCATACTCCGTCCGCGGCGGCCGGGGAGCCCGACGCACCTAGGCTACGGGGGGAGGCGTCCCTTGGGGTGTGCAGTCCCTCTCCTCTCTTGAATAACCCGTCCTGGTCAGCACGGAAGCCGGGTCCCACTTCCAAGCTTCAGCCTTCCTGGACTCCGGTTCGGCTGGGAACTTCTTGGACGCTGCCGTGGTGACTCAACACCATCTTCCCGTGGTTCTCCTGGAGAGACCCCTATCCATCTCCTCCGTCAGTGGGGAGATCCTCAGCGATCTGGTCCTTTTACCGAAACGGAGCCACTGTTCCTTCAAATTGGAGCACTGCATAAAGAGAGACTGTCTTTTCTATGTGTTACCCCGGTTCTTCCTCGCCCATCCTATTGGTTTTCCCGTGGGCTGAAAGCAACATGCCCCGGTGCTTGACTGGCGGGAGGGCGAAGTTTGCGATGGGGTCCAGAGTGTCGCCCTCGCTGTTTGGTGGCACCTCGCCCGGTGCTTACACGCTTCTCCCGGTACCGCCCTAAAGCTCTTGTGGGTCTCCCCGCGTCATATCGTGAGTTTTCTGATGTCTACTCCGAAAGCAAGCAGAGACCTTGCCGCCTCATCGTCCATATGATTGCCGATTGATCTTCTGCCCGGTAACCCAGCCCTCCTCGGGGCAGAGTCTACCCCTTATCCGTTCCTGAGACTCAAGCCATGTCTGAATACATCCGGGAAAATCTACAGAAAGGATTTATTCGAAAGTCCTCCTCTCCCGCGGGAGCCGGATTCTTCTTTGTGGAAAAGAAGGACGGCTCCCTACGACCCTGCATCGACTACCGGGGTCTGAACAAGATCACGGTAAAGAACCGGTACCCTCTACCGTTGATCACGGAACTATTCGACCGTCTACAGGGCGCAAGGGTCTTTTCCAAGCGGGATCTGTGAGGGGCCTACAATTTGGCCCGGGATCCGCAAGGGGATGAGTGAAGACGGCCTTCAACACCAGAGACGCCACTTCGAGTACCTGGTGATGCCTTTCGGACTCTAATGCGCTGCCGTCTTCCAGGAGTTCGTTAACGATTTCTTCAGGGATCCTTCTCTATACCTGTGTCGTGGTATAACTGGACGACATTGTGATATACTCTCCTGATCTTGAACTCACCGTTTCCCACGTCCCCAAGTGCTAACAGCGCCTACGAGCAATCCTTGTATGCCAAATTAGGGAAGTGCCTCTTCCATCAAGCCCAGCTTCGTTGGGTTATATTATCTCGGACCAAGGCTTGGATGGACCCAGCCAAGTTGTCAGCCGTACGCAAGGGCCCAAACCGCCCAGTGGGCCTGCGGGCCATACAACGGTTCCTGGGCTTCTGCAAATTCAACCGGCAGTTGATTCCGCACTGCTCCACGCAGGAGGCACCCTTGGGGGCCCTTACGAGGAAGAACGCCAATCCACGGAGCTGGCCTTCCGAGGCCGAGGAAGCGTTCACCAAGCTAAAAACGGCCTTTCCCTTTTGCGTCCATCCTGTCGCGGCCGGACCCAGCGAAACCCTTCTCGCTTGAAGTAGATCCCTCATCGGTAGGCGCGGGAGCAGTCCTCACGCAAAAAGGTCCCACAGGCAAAACAGTCACTTGTGGCTTCTTTTCTAAGACTTTCTCACAGGCGGAGAGGAATTACACCATTGGGGTTCGGGAATTGTTAGCCATAAACTGGCCCTAAAAAGAATGGCGATTTTTGCTGGAAGGGGCCCGGCACCCCATCTGTATCTTCTCGGATCATAAAAACCTCCATTACCTCCAGACTGCCACGACTTAATCCAAACGTCAGGCTAGGTGGTCGCTTTTCTTCTCCCGCTTTAAAATTTTCAAGATTCTTTTTCCGCCCTGCCGAGAAAAAAAGTAAAGGCAGATGCCCTCTCCGTGCCCCCACGTGGGGGGTGTGAAGAAGCGATCCCAGAGCACATAATTCCTCCGGAACGCCTTTTCTCCCGCAGCACCTGTCGTCCTCCGGAACGTCCCACCGGGAAGAATATGTCCGCCCCTGCGCTCCGTAGGCGTATCCTGAAGTGGGGTCACTGCTCACTGGTGGCCGGGCACTCCGGTGCCCACAAAACGTTTCTCCTGATTTCCCGGTACTATTGGTGGCAGAAACCTCGCTAAGGACGTTAAAAGAGTTCGTCCAGGCGTTTTTACCTCCTGTGCTCGCAACAAGGCTCCTCGCCACAAGCCGGCAGGGCTCTTTTCACCCACTGGCCCATCCCAACGCAACCATGGTCTCACCAACCGATGGACATCATAACCTACCTACCCCCTCCCCTCCGGTAATACCGTTGTGTGGGTGGGTGGTAGACAGGTTTTCTAAAATGGCACATTTTGTCCCCCTGCCAGGTCTGCCTTTGGCCCCGCGTCCTGGCCGAGCCCATTTTTTCTCCACATTTTTCATCTGCACGGTCTCCCTCTCCAAATCATCTCGGATCGGGGGGTGCAGTTTGTTTCTAAATTCTGGCGGGCCCTTTGCACTAAACTCCAGGTGAAGCTTGACTTCTCCTCGGCTTACCACCCTCAGACGAATGGCCAGGTGGAGAGAGTGAATCAAGTTCTGGGATGTTACCTGCGCCACTTCGTGTCTGCACGGCAAAATGACTGGGCCAACTTACTCCCTTGGGCGGAATTTTCGTATAATTCCCTAGAGTCAGAGTCCGCGGGTGCCTCCCCCTTCTACGTGGTGTACGGCTTACATCCCCGCCCACCTCTCCCGCTAGCATCCTCATCGAGGTCCCAGCTGCTGACACTCTAGTCCAGGACATAGGGACTGTTTGGTCCCTGACCCACCAATCACTGCTCCGTGCGTCTGACGGCATGTAGGCGCAGGCAGATACAAGAAGACGCCCTCCTCCTGGCTGCTCCCCGGGTGATCTGGGGTGGCTGTCAGCCCGATTATGGGCCGCCTCAAGATCCCCTTTCCTACAAACTGGGACCCGCTTTGTAGGACCCTTCGAGGTCCTTAAGCCCCATAAACCCGGTGGCCTATAAACTTTCCCGGGTCCCTCCTACCATGCGTATCCCGAACTCCTTTCATGTCTCGCTACTAAAACCTCTGGTCCTTTAAACGCTTCTCTCAGAAGGCAGCCCATCCTCCGTCTGTGGCTTGATGCCGCTAATTCTTGTGGTTAAAAAAAATCCTGGGTATGGGGGGAAATAGAGGGGAAAAGTTATTTTCTAGTTGACTGGAAGGGGTTCGGGCCGAGGAAAGATGTGGAGCCGGGGGAGAACATCCTGAAAACCCCAGCATTATTTCAGAAATTTCTCCACTCTAAAAGGAAGGGGGGACCCAAGGGGGGGGGTACTGTCACGGATGCCCCTGCGACCCCGTCCCCGGGTCGCAGGGGGATCAGTGCCCCGACTCCGAGCGGCGCCCCGTCCCCCCTCGGGTCCGGGGTCCGCTCAATTTTCCGCTGCCCGGGTCCCCAGTAACTTACCCGCCCTCGCTCCTGCCCCGTCCCTCTCGGTCTTCGTCGGCGTTGGGGCGGCGCCGCCCCTTAGGGAGCGCGCGCGCCGGCAGTCTGAGATTTAAAGGGACAGTGCGCCCGGGAATTGGCCATTTCCCGGGGGCTGTTCCTATTTTAGCCCAGCCTCTTCCAGTTGGCCTTTGCCGGATCTTTAGTGCTCATGCCTATTTGAAAGCGTTCCAGAAAGCCTTGTCTCGCCTACCGTTGACCAGACCCTTTTGCTTACGTTTTACCGACCAAAGATCCTTGCCGCCTGCCTGACCTTCTGCCTTCTACGTTCACGAATCACAGCCGCCTGCCCTGACCTTCTTGCCTGTCCCCGACTCGAGCCTGCCCGCCGTTCCTGTACCTCGTACCCTAGGCCGCCACATCAGCCAAGCCCCGCCAGTGGTAGTGACCTGGTGTACTCCCGCCGCAGCAAGTCCATCCCGCTTTGCGGCGGGCGCTGTTGAATACCGGGACCCACTTAGACTCCACTCCCTGGGGTGGGCTTACGCCATTGCCTGCGGGGGTCCAGTGGATCCACCTCAAGACCGTAACCCAAAAATTTTATTATTTTTTGTGTTATGGTGTGTCATAGATTAAGGGTTATCTAGGGATTGGTAGGTTTTGGTTCCTGGGGGGGGTCGCCCTTCTTCAGGCGGTATCCCCACTTTTCTTAGGTCTAGTACTCATGAGGTTTTAGGGATTGGTTTAGGTCCTTTTTACGATTTATCCTTAATAAAAGTTTATTTTAGCCTTAAGTGTATGGTTTAGCTACTTTTAGTTTTTGCTTATATTTCTTCTTACGCCCGGCATCTATATCATGGGTGTTCTCTTCACCCATTATCTAGAATAAGAGACCTCGTAGTTTTCTACAAAATATAACCCAAACATAATATTCAAATTTTATATTTAATTTAAATCCAATGCGTTTTACGGATGCGTTTTTGGCATCGAAAGCGGATCCAAAACGCACCCAAACGTATGCGCGCTTTTTGGGTCCGCTTTCGGGATGCCCAAAAGCGCACTCTATTATTTCCTATGGGATTTTCTCTTGTGTAAAACGCAAGAAGAATTGACATGTCAATTTTTAAAACGGATCCCAAAAAGCGGATCGCGAAAAAATGCATCGGCGATCACTCGTGGGGAACAGCGATGCGCTTTTGCCATGAAAGCAATGTTAATCACACTGACAATTCTTAGATCCGTTTTGCAGATCCGTAAAAGGGATCACAAAAACGTCGTGTGAACAAGCCCTTAGTGTAGTGCATAGGAGTTTTATGAGGTTTTGCAACATGTTGATCAATAAATAATCTGACAGGTACTATTTCTGCTCAATGTTGATTTCCAGGATTTCTGGACTATTGAGATTCAGATGAATTCAACCCCTGGAAAAAATAAGGAATTACCACCATTTTATTTTTAACTTTGCTGCAAATACACAAATCAGATAGGACACAAGGGGAGTCTGCATCCCCAGATTCTTTGTGCCTTAGATCCGTGGGTGACTGCCACAATTAATTGTATACACTGTTTTTTATATATCTATGATTGTTCTGAGGCTGACAACAACCTTCTGCTCTCTTTAGGCATTTTACAGGACACAGGCCTAAACGTGTACAAGTACATATAGTGTGTAGTAACACTATAACTCACATCGTTCTACTACTCATGATCTTTTTGGACTAGTCCCCACCCCTTCTCTGATCTAATTAGCTGCACAGCCCTTACTATTGTATCACCAGCCCCTAAGCTGCATACTGTACTCTGAGCAGGTAGAAACCAGGAAGCTGAACAATCAATGTTCAGAGGGACATAGGAAGCAGTCTGTGTAGAGGTGGTGATGGAACAGTCTGTATACTTGTATATATGCAGTATTTGGTATACACAGCTTAACTCCTGTTATTTGAATGGGGAATAACGTTACTACCATGGACAAGAGCAGTGAGGTTTAAAGAAGGAAAAAACACAGATCCTTTTCTTCAATTTCATACAATTACACAAATGATATACATATCAGATTAAAGGGTTTGTAGAAAAATGTACATATTGTCTTTCAAAACACAGTAGCCTTTAGGTTGTGATCTCGATCACAAAACTTTAACAACCCCACCATAGGAGGATTTCGGCCTTAACAAATCTATACATTTTCCACTCATTTAGATGTCACCTTGACTGCAAAGACTGAAGATGGTCTTATCTTACTGCACTTGAGCCCAAGTTATTTGACAACTGTGACAATGGGAAACTAAAATATCAGGAAAAATGGAATTTATTAAATTTTCATTTCTGAATATCCCGCCTGTGCAGTGACCTTGCTACATTGATCTTGATTAATCTATAGAGCATGAAAAATATATTATGTGTACGCATAATTGTAGATTATCTGTGTAGAAGAGTCTGATCTATATCTAGACCCAAAAATAGCGCAGAACTTTACATTATGCTTAATACACCTCTGCTCTAGACACAGAGTTGAGGAAACCAGGGGTGTAAACTGAATTCACCCCCCTTATTTAAAAAAAAAAAAAAAAAAAAAAAAAAAGGTACCCCCAACACTTAATAACTAATATAAATAAATATATAAATAAAAAAAAAAAAATTAAAAATATATATATATATTTATATATATTTTATATATATATATATATATATATAAAATTATATATATATATATTATTCATACTCCAAAAAACCCACATGGTGCTAGGTAGCAGATGCCATCATCTTGTTATTCCAAACAAAAAGATAAAATGTTCTGGTGGCCAAGTAGATCCCTTCAAACTCAGTGCCTCATAACCGCTACTATGGCTTCTATGTTTATAGTTATGCCCGTGAAGGAAGCCATCGTACCAGAAGTCTCCAAGGCTTGAGACACTTTAAACTGTGAACTGCTCTTAATTTTATGGAAGAAATCCTTACGGGCACCAAACCTGACAATTAGAATTCCTTGATCAATGAACCTCCTTCTAAAATCTAGTTACTATAACCTGTAATATTATTGCACTCAGAAATTAAGGCCTCTTTAATTTGCTCAAAAGTTTACATACCCCGGCAGAATTTTTGCTTTCTTGGCCTTTTTTCATAGAATATGAATGATCAAACAAAAACTCATTTTTCCACTCATGGTTAGTGGTTGGGTGAAGCCATTTATCGTCAAGCTACTGTGTTTTCTCTTTTTAAATCAGAATGACAACCAAAAACATCCACATGACCCTGATCAAAAGTTCACATATCCTGGTGATTCGGACCTGATAACATGCACAGAAGTTGACACAAATGGGTTTGAATGGCTACTAAAGGTAACATCCCCACCTGTGACCTGTTTGCATATAATCAGTGTGTGTGCGCATGAAAGCCGAGTGAGTTTCTGGGATACAGACAGACTCTTGCATCTTTCCTTCAGTCACTGATGTTTCTGGATTGTGAGTCATGGGGAAAGCAAAAGAATTGTCAACGAATCTACGGGAAGATGTAGTTGAACTGTATAAAAGAGGGAAGGGATACAAAAATATATCCAAGGAATTGATAATGTCAGTCAGCAGTGTTCAAAACTGTGATTAACAAATGGAAAATCAGGGGCTCTGTAAAAATCAAACCCTGATCAGGTATACCAACAAAAATTTCCTGGCCACAACTGCCAGGAAAATTGTTCGGAATGGAAAGAAAAACCCACAAACAACATCAGCTGAAACACAGGACTCTCTGAAAACTAGCGATGTGGCTGTTTAAATGGGACGATTAAGAGGCACTTGAAGAAAAATGGGCTGCATGGTCACTAGAAGAAAGCCATTACTGCACAAATGATACAAAATATCTCGCCTACAATACGCCAAACAGCACAGAGACAAGCCTCAAAACTTCTGGAACAAGGTCATTTGGAGTGATAAAGACCAAAATAAAACTTTTTGGCCACCACCATAAACGTTACTTTTGGAGAGGTGTCAACAAGGCCTATGATGAAAGGAACACTATTCTACTGTAAAACACGGAGGTTTATCACTGATGTTTTGGGGATGTGTGAGCTACAAAGGCACAGGAAGCTGGTTTCAAAAGATGAATGCAGCACGTTATCAGCAAATATGGAGGCAAATATGCACTCATCAGCCCGGAAGTTGCGCATGGGACATACTTGGACGTTCCAACATGACAACGATCCAAAAACACAAGGCCAAGTCAACCTGTCATTGGGTAAGCAGAACAAAGTGAAGGTTCTGGAGTGGCCATCTCAGTCCCTGACCTCAATATCATTGTGCCACTCTGGGGGATCTCCGGCAAAGGGGCAGTTCATCCAAGACAGCCCAGGAAAATTTTCCGGAACTGGAGGCCAAGAAGAAGAATGGGCAGCTTTACCATCTAAGAAAATAGAGAGCCTCATCCACAACTTTTCCACAAAAAAACTTCAAGCTGTCATTGATGTTAGAGGGGGCAAATACGGTATTAAGAACTGGGGTATGTGAACTTTTTATCAGGGCCATTTGGATGTTTTTGGTTGTCATTTTGACTTAAAAATAGAAAACACAGTAGATTGACAATAAATGGGCATTTACCCAATCAAAGAACCATGAGTGGAAAAAAAGTTTGTGTCATCATTCATATTATCTGAAAAAAGGCCAAGAAAGCAAAAACTCTTGTCTTTCTGTCTCTCTATAATATATACACTCACCCGGCACTTTATTAGGTACACCATGCTAAATTAACGGGGTTTTTGGACCCCCTTTTGCCTTCAGAACTTGCCTCAATTCTTCCGTGGATAGATTCCACAAGGTGTTGCAACGATGCTATTGGGACCAAAGGGGGCCCAAAAAGTCCAAGAAAAAATTCCCCACCATGACACCACCACACCCAGCCTGAAACCTTGATACAAGGCAGGATGGATCCCTGCTTTCATGTTTTTGCGCCAAATTTACTCTACCATCCGAATGTCGCAGCAGAAAACGAGCTCATCAACCAGGGGAACGTTTTTCCAATTTTCTCTGCCCAATTTCGATGAGCTTGGGCAAATTTGGGAGCCTCATTTTTCCTGTTTTTAGCTGAAAAGGAGGGGCACCCGGTGTGGCTTTGCTGTGTAGCCCATCTGCCTCAAAGTTCCTGTACTGTCGTTCGAGATACTTTTGCCTACCTTGTTGAAAGGGGGTGGTATTTGGCCCTGTTGTTTTCGATCAGCCCCACCCATTTCCTTTGACCCCTGGGATCAACAAAAGGGATTTCCGCCCACAGGACTGCCCTCACGGTGTTTTTTTTTTTTGGGCCATTCTCTGTAACCCTTTGAGATGGTTGTGGTGAAAATCCAAAAAAATAGCAGTTTCGAAATACCAGAACAGCCCTTTGGCACCAACAACCAGCCACGTTCAAAGGACTAAATCACCTTTTTTTCCCCCTACGAGCTGGTTTAAAATGCGGAGATTGTCTTGACCATGTCTACATGCCTAAATGCACTGAGTTGCCTCCATGGATTGGGCCCTGATTAGAAATTAAGTGTTAACGAGCGTTGGCAGGTGAAACCTAAAATGGCCGGTGAGTGTATATACATACACACACACACACACACATAAATACATATATACACATACATAAATACATATATACAGTTACACACATTCTCTGGTTTTGAAGGTGTCCTTTTGTATAAAAACACAGAACAGACTATGTCACTTCATACAACAAAAGAATATTCTGATGTTTACTGCCCACATGTATGCCAAGGACTTTTTGGCATATGTGGCACTTACTAAAGAGAGTGTTTTGCTTCCAGTGTACACTATATGTCGTATAAAAACTAAATAATTTAATAGATATGTATGAAAAACATAGAATACATACACATATAGTGATTAAAGAAATTCAAAAAGGAAAGGTCATTTTTCTTTTGCCCCTGCAATAATTCTGCCCAAATTCCCACTAAACACAGCAAGCTTGTATACTAGAAAATGCTTTTCAATAACTTTTAAAGGGACATTATGCTGAAGATGTGAAAATGGTAGTGTTTTTGACCCTCACAGTTCTAGTGATTTTTGTACTGCATTGAACAAAAGACATTAAAAGGTCAGGATTCCCAAAAATAATCCCCATCATGAGATAACATGTTTTTCACACCCCAAAGACAGGAACCACCTGCCAGGCTGTTCTGTGAAGGACACAACACTTCGGAGGTCATGATGAACAGCAGGCATTTCTGACAGAGTCCCCTTTCTCTCAAAGACCCGGTGTCCTGTTGCCTTCTAGGAACCTTTTCTCTGCAATTATGTCGATTCCACAGGGGCAAAATGGATTCCAGGAAGCCTAGGCCTGAAGCCTACAAGTACAGAGATCAAATCCAAGTGTCCTATCCTAGCCTGAAAGCAGAACAAGAAGGCATGATCTGTAAGAACGGAAAGATCATGACCCAGGATGTTGATATGGCTGAACACTACACCGCCCAAAAGACCTGAAAGCCTTTCTTTCTTTGGAAGCTTTTGTTTTACAGAAATTTGTTTCAAGGAAAGTATTCTGATGCTAAGGTCTGTTGGAAAACAAAAAAATCTTTTATGAGGCAATAGCTATTTGCCCAGATTTTCATTGCTTTTTGGTTTTTTTGCTTTTCTTGGATCAACATTGCAGGAAAATAAGTTCATTTATATGTTAGGCCATTTTTTAATCTGATAAACATAGCATAGTAGTCACACACATTTTGAATGGATTTTTCTCTGAAAATACCTTTTAAAATGTATATTTGGTATTAATTATACTTTTTAAAAAAAATAAATCCCGCTTTTTGTTCCAAAATTTTTGTCCCCCAATATAACCTGAACATGCGATGCTTTAAAATATGTACTTCAGAATAGAAGTCCTTATGGAAGGTAATAGTTTGCACAAATAATTTGGGAGGCCTGGGGGGTCTTCTATTAGGCCCTGGTTTTCAGGCAAACTGAACAGCAATCCGCGACTGCATCACAGTGGACAGAGATGGCAGCAGAAGGGGGTGCAGCACCCCTTCCAATGACTTAAATACTACAGTCATCGTGACTGGTTGAATGGCTAGGATTGAAGTTCTTTGAAGGGGGAAAGGTGGATGAAGTTTAAATTTGTTTTCAGCAGGTGCCAGGGATGGAGTTGGGCCCAATACAGGAGCCCGCGGGATACATCCTTTT
>JAODAL010027863.1:0-54261 GCA_025379985.1 Phyllomedusa bahiana
GCCAAGCTTGTTCCCTTCCCCTTTTCTTTGGTACCTCCTTTTAAACTGCGCAGCCGCGGCCGGTTTCCCGCGCAGGGCCGGGACGCCTTTTATGGGTCCCGCGCGGACGCTATCGGCTTGCATTCTGACCCGGACGTCGTGTCCATTACCTGCTATCCCCCGGTAAGCCATCCCCCTGTCTGCTCTATCTTTTCACCGCTACTTCTGCCCTTATACCTGTTTTTTGTTGCCCACATCTACTTATTTATTTATCCTATTCCCCCTAGAAGCCGCTTCTGCCCACTGTTTGGTCTTTCATACAGGTATTTCCCTACTCATATTACTACATGGGTAGCCCTTATCTAGGCACCATATGACCTTCTTATCCCTTCACTCCTTTAGACCCAGCCATACCCATTCTTACCTACTATTTGGTATTCACCTTCTACTATATTTACAGGGGAGTCTCTCTATATATTCTTACCTGTTACTATATCTCATATTATGATACTCATCTACTCCTTTTTTCGTCCATTTAGCTTTATAGCTTCGCCTCACCATCTATATACTCCTCTCTACATCATCTCCCTCAGCCATTTAGGCAAGTCTTCTCTGGACCTGCCTTATTCTCTATCATTCTTTTATGTCATTTCATATTCTATGTTCCTCACTTTTCCATCCGTTTTTCCCTATTGTCTTTTTCCTTTCCTTTTCCCCTACATCTCTGTACATCTCTGTATATCATTATTGTTATATTAATACATTTTCTTTGTATCACTGTTTCAGATGTTTTGCTTTATAAAGGCTTATCGCCAAAACGTCGCTACATTATAAAACATCTACTACCGAATGTAAAATACTTGTTGAGTATATTTCTGTAATGATATAAGATGGTCTCCCACTAGTGTCACAATAAATACTCTTTGCCTCTCCGTGTTCTGGCCTGGTCCGTGCATACCACTTCGGCTGTCACCGCTGGGGCCTACGTCGAGGGTAGCGACTTGGGGGTTACCCTGCAGCTAAGTCCTTCCCGCTTTGCGGCGGGCGCCAGTGAAGACAAGGGGCCCCTTAGACTCCGCTTCTCGGCGTAGGCTACGCCAACTCCCTGCGGTGACCAGTGGATCCACTATTCTCTCCATTGAGTTCGTGACAGTACAACTGGGCCATGGATCCCGCCGAAGCCGTGTTCCTGACGCTGAAAGCCTTGTGGCTGAAATTACATGCCAGGACGCTCATCAAGAACAGCTCTTCACAATGTGGCAGAACCTGGTGGCTTGTCTTCCTGAGGCTCCGGCTGCTGTACCTGTCCATGTTCCGGTGGCCATCCCTGCCATACCCAGCAGCCCTTCTCTGCACCTGCCGCTGCCTCCCCGCTACAGTGGTGACCCCAAGGCCTGCCGTGGGTTCCTGAATCTATGCACAATTCATTTTGAAGTCCTGAGTCACCAGTTCACCATGGACAGGGTAAAGGTGGCGTTTATTATCTCACTGCTTTCTGGTGAAGTGCTGGCATGAGTTACTCCCCTATGGGAGCGGGGGGAACCGTTGACCTCCAAATTTGATTAACTTCCTGACAGCCTTCCATAAGGTTTTTGAGGAACCAGGCCATGCCTCCTCTGCTGCCTCCGCACTTCTCCGGCTTGACAGGGGGACTCTACGTGGGACAGTGACGGTGCAGTTCCCGGTTTCCTGTTTTCCCGAGTTGGCATTGAACAATGAGGTCCTGATCGCGAACCTTCTGGGAAGGTTTGGCCAGTCGCATCAAGGATGAACTTGCAGGGCACGACCTACCCACCAGTCTGAATGACCTCATCACCCTGCCCACCCGCATTGACGTCCGTTTTGCGGAGCATCGACAAGAGGTTCGCTTGCAGCATGAAGCTTTCTGACCTCACGAGTTCCTCGCTTGACACCTGTTTTCCAGCAGCCCATTCAACTCCAGAGCCTAGGCTTCATGGGAGAGGTGAACCTGGGTGAGGAAGCTACCCCTCCATCACTGACCATGCCGGTCAGCTTAATCCTGCATTCTGGTTCTAGTCAAGTGGCCGCCTTTGTGGACTCTGGTTCGGCAGGAGACTTCATCCATCCTTCTTTGGTCTCCAAATTCCAGCTGCCTGTGGTACCCCTGGCACAGCCCCTTTCTGTTTCTTCTGTGAATGGGCAGGTCCTCTTGTGTGCAATCTGACATCACACTGTACCTCTCACCCTGCGTGTTGGAGTTCTTCATCAGTAAAAGACCTCCATCCTCGTCCTACCTTGCTCGTCTAGCTCCCTCCTCCTGGGACTCCCCTGGCTATGCAGGCATAGTCCTCACCTTGACTGGCACACCGGGGCAGTACTACGCTGGAGACACCGGTGTCACTCCTCCTGCATTATATTCTCGACCTCCTCCTTGTTTTGTGGGTGTGTCTAATCTGTGGCCAGCAGTTCCTTCTCTCCCTGGGCTCCCGGTGCCCTAACAAGAATTTGCTGATGTTTTCTGCAAAAAACAAGCTGAGCGGCTGCCACCTCACCGGCCCTACGATTGCCCTATTGAACTTCAGCCTGGCATCCCCCCCTCCTCGCGGTAGGGTATATCCACTGTCTCACCCTGAAACCAAAGAGATGACAGCATACATAAAGGAGTCATACACACGACATCCTCCCCCGCAGGGGCAGGATTTTTCTTTGTTGAAAAGAAGGATGGATCTCTGCGGCCTTGTATTGATTATTGGGGTCTTAACAAGATCATCATCAAGAACCGCTACCCATTGCCGCCAATTTCTGAACTATTTTTCAGAATTCGGGGAGCCACAGTCTTCTCTAAATTGGATCTCCGGAGCGCCTACGACCTAATCCGCATCCGCCGGGGAGATGAATGGAAGAAATTAATACCCATGACGGACATTTTGACTATTTGGTCATGCCCTTTGGACTCTGTAACACTCTGGCTGTCTTTCAAGAGTTTGTAAACGACATCTTTCGTGATCTGCTATATGTCTGTGTTCCGGTCTACCTAGATGACATCCTGATCTACTCCCTGGATCTAGAGTCTCATCGGTCTCATGTCAGTCAGGTCCTCACCCGCTTTCAGCACAACCAGCTCTACGCCAAATTAGAAAAGTGTTTATTCGAGCGCTCCAGCTTGCCCTTCCTGGGATACATTGTCTCTTCACAAGGTCTCCAGATGGACCCAGAGAAGCTATCAGCTGTGCTTAACTGGCCATGTCCCATCGGCCTACGGGCTATCCAGCACTTTATTGGCTTTGCAAACTATTATCACCAATTTATCCCACACTTTTCTACACTTGTGGCTCCTATCATCTCTCTCACCAAGAAAGGTAATAACCCTCGCCTATGGACCTCCCTAAGCAGAAGAAGCCTTTACCCGACTGAAATCTGCCTTCGCTTCTGCCCCAGTACTCCATCGCCCGATATGGAAAAAGCTTTCTACCTTGAAGTTGATGCTTCCTCCGTCGGTGCCGGGGCTGTCCTTCTCCAGAAGTCCTCCAAGGACAAGTTTGTTTTCTGCGGGTTTTTCTCTCGTACCTTTTCTCCAGTGGAGAAGAACTATGCTATTGGGGACAGAGAACTTCTGGCCATTAAACTGGCCTTGGAGGAATGGCAACATCTTTTGGAGGATGCCCTTCATCCTAACACCATATATATGGACCATAAAAACCTCCTGTAACTGCAAACAGCTCGTCACCTGAATCCTTGTCAGTATTCTCTACTCCGTATTCACAACAATATCCTACAATTGTCAATATTATCAAATGACATTTACAAATTTTGTATAGATACAATAATCTATCTATAATTCTAAGTGAAGGAGTTAATTTTGTTTCTAAAAGAGGACCTACAATAGGTTCTACTTTATAACCAAGCCTCTATCTTTCTGAATGCAAATATTCAAAAAACAACTGGTTACAATTTAAAGGTAGCCATAAATGTGGTCATAAAATCTGCAAAGTATGCAAAATACAGATTGTTCTCATCTGTTACAAAGAAATAATATAATATTTATCAATTTATTAACTGTATGACAAAAAACGTAATATACTTTATAACATGTACCAAATGCAACGTACAATATGTAGGTTGTACTAGTTCACATCTAAAAACCCGCATTAGACGTCGTCATCTATCAGAAGCGCACAACTCTGTATGGAAAACAGGAATGTCTGCAGTAGCTAGACACTTTATTGAGATTCATAATCGAGATACTATGTCCATGACTAACAGGAATAGAGAAAATAACACAACCTATTAGAGGAGGTAACATTAGACAAACTTTTAATAAAAGAAGCTAAATGGATTTTCACATTAGTTACAAGACATCCAGTAGGCTTAAATATACGACACGATTTATATTATCTGTATTAAGTGTATGACTCTTAGGATATCTATAAGTATTATTGAAAATAATATTATTGAAATAATTATTTTCTTTTTGTTTTTATACACTTTCTATCTAATGATTAAATATACACTTTTTCTACTGTCTCAGTTCTGGTAGACCAGGAGTTAATCTTACGGGAATCCACCTATATAAGGTGTGGTTACCTGAAGGTAGCTATCTGCACAATGATTAAGACTGCCTAAGTCGAAACGCGTCATGCTATTTTCCTCAGTATCATTCTCGCAACCTCCATACTTTGTACAATGATGTTTTAATCGAATGAAAATAAATATGAAGGGATTTTAAAGAGAGCTGCAATTCTCTGGTCTCTACGGTGGTAGTCTGCAAGCTGGAGCATCTATACTAAGAACTGAATCCTTGTCAGGCCCGTTGGTCTTTGTTCTTCTCCCACTTCAACTTTAATCTGCACTTCCGACCAGCTGCCCAAAATGTCAAGGCGGACGCATTATCCAGGGCCTTGGATGCTGCCGATTCTGCACCAGATCCCCAATTTCTCTTCCCTCCTGATCGTCTTATCCATGCGGGCATAAAGCTGCGTGAGATCCCTCCCGGTAGGACCTTTGTGCGCTCCGCGCTAAGGAGGCTAATTCTGTCCTGGGGACATGCATCTCGGATTGCCGGTCACCTGGGATACAGCAAGTCCCTTGATCTGATAGCCTGGCCCTCCCTCGCACAGGACGTTAAAGACTTTGTGGGTGCTTGCCCCAACTGCGCACAAAATAAGAGCTCCCGGCTGTGACCTGCTGGTTTCCGGTTACCACTTCCAGTACCAGAAGCACCTTGGACTCAAATTGCCATGGACTTCGTTACGGACCTTCCATCCTCTGAGGGGTCGTGGTGGACCATTTTTCAAAAATGGCGCACTTCACACCGCTGCCAGGTCTTCCACCGGCTTCGCGGTTGGCCACCCTATTTGTGAAACACATCTTTCGTCTGCACGGGATGCCTGCCAACATTGTTTCGGATAGAGGAATCCAGTTCACCTCATTTCTGGCGTGCCCTCTGTTCCCTTCTGTAAATTAAACTGGACTTCTCATCAGCCTACCACCCACAGTCCAATGGTCAAGTGGAACGAGTCAACCAGATCATGGTGAATTAGCTGCGCCAGTTTGCTTCCGCCCGTCAAGATGACTGGGTGTCTCTACTACCCTGGGCTGAATTCGCGTACAACAACCATCCTAGCGAATCCCCTGGGAAGTCTCCGTTTTATGTAGTGTTCGGACAGCATCCTCTCCTTCCTCTGCCATTCTTGATTTCCTCGGAAGTTCCAGCAGCCAATACCCAAGTACACGACTTCCTACAAATATGGCAGCTTGTCTGTCAAAACCTGCTTCAAGCTTCTGCCCAATTTAAGAAAAAAGCGGATAAAAGACGGAGAGCACCTCCCATTTTCCAGCCTGGAGATAAAGTTTGGCTCTCCTCCAAGCACATCCGTCTCCAAGTACCAAGCTTGAAGTTTGCTCCACGCTACCATGGTCCTTTCTCCATCCTACAATGGATCAACCCGGTATCCTACAAACCCTGGCTACCCCCCTCCCTTCGTATCCCAAATTCGTTTCACGTATTTCTCCTGGAGCCGCTGATTCTCAATTGGTACTCCCACAAGAGGGTTCCCCCTGCCATACCTCCCAAGATACCTATGAGGTGAATGAGATCCTGGATATGAAGCACTCCAGAGGTAAAATATATTAGCTCATTGATTGGAAGGGCTTTGGTCCTGAAGAAAGATCCTGGGAGCCTCAAGAAAATGTCAATGCTCCTAAGCTCATCCAACGTTTTTACAGGCGTCGGCCCCGAGGTGGGAGGGGCCTTAAGGGGGGGGGGTACTGTAATGGCTCGGGCTGCGGTCCAACTTCCAGGCTGCAAGCACGTCTGCTACCCGGCTACTGCTCATCCCTGCGCTGTGCCCAGGGCTGCTGTTTGCTCACCTGTTCCTGTCCTGCTTCCTCCTCAGCAGGTGCGCACCTCTGCATCTTCCTCCCCACTAGGGGCTCACACACGCATTTCCTCCCTGCATTTAAAGGGCCAGCACGCAACAGGTAATTTTGCTCCTCCAATCACATACTTGCAGGAGCTTCTTAAGGGCGCCACTTCCTGCTCTCCACGCCCAGTTGTTGGTGTCCTTACCTAGCGTTTGGTTCCTGTCTACATCATACGTCAGTCCCACGTTTCTGCCATAGTCTGCATCCCTTTGCTTCCTGCCTACCTCTTCTGCTGACTTCGTTCCAACCTCGCCTGCCAGTCATCCTGTGGTGCCTCTCTGTGTTCTGGCCTGGTCCGTGCATACCACTTAGGCTGTCACCGCTGGGGCCTACGTCGAGGGTAGCGACCTGGGGGTTACACTGCAGCTATGTCCTTCCCGCTTTGCGGCGGGTGCCGGTGAAGACAAGGGGCCCCTTAGACTCCGCTTCTCGGCGTAGGCTACGGCAACTCCCTGCGGTGACCAGTGGATCCACTATTCTCTCCATTGAGTTCGTGACACAGGTCTCAACACCCCGATTAAATGTCAAAAAGTTCTGACACACTGAAAAAACTAAATTCTCAAATTATCTTTTTACAGGAAACACATTGGAAACTAATTGAAAAGGGCTTCCTTAAAGCCAAACGGATGAGCAGGTTATGGTCTCCTACACCTCTAGATTGTGGGGGGTGGCCATACTATTTCATTCTTCACTCTCACCTATCATACAGGAAACCTATGCAGATCCAGAGGGGAGATTTTTGTTACCTGACACAACCATTGACAATTCCAGATACTCTCTCCTTATCCTCTAAACTCCCATCATCCAAATGCCGACTTCTATGCTAACCTTTACCACTTCCTACTGGGAACACAACTCCACAAGCTCAATTTAGGGGAATGATTTTAAAAGCACCCTTCAACCGGAATTGGATTGCACATCAAACACCTCACATGATATGCTCCAAACTTTGCTAACTATTCTAAGCCACTTTGGTTTATGTGATCCTTGGCACACTCCCAATGCCTCTGCCAGAGATTTCACATTTTACTTGAATGTATACACTAGCTATTCAAAAATCGATTTTTTTTTCCTAATCTTGTCTAGTCTTCTCATGGATAGCCGTGGCAGATATAGGCAATATAGTTATTTCAGACAATGCCCCAATAAGCATCTCTATGGCATGCACACTAACATATAACCCCTCTTGCACATGGCTTATCCCCTCTTACTTGCTTAATTTGGAGGACTTTAGACAATACTTGACAATTAATTGGGCACATTTTGTAGACAATAATGCTGAACATATTTCAGACACTGTACTCTTCTGGCCCACATCTAAAGCGATATTACAGGGTAATATAATTTCCTATCTTAAACTCCAACATGGGGAGTTGAAAAAGAAATACAGTCTTCTGAATGTGGATTTCATGTCTTATCGAAAAAAGTAGCCTCTGCAACATTGTCAAATAAAGAGAAATATATGGCCACAAAGACATTAATGGAAATTTTTTTTACAGTGACAGGCAACATGGGGAATAGAAGTACTTTGAAATAAAGGTTTGCATTGGGGCAATAAAATAGCTTCCCTACTGGCAAGAATGCACAAACTACCATCATCCAAACGATATACATTATCCCTGAAAAACACTGATACTCAGACACCCACATCTGATCCGACAGCAATCCAAACTATCATCACATAATATTTCACAAATTTCTATAAAGCTTCTCCTTACAACTCCATAGGTACGTGGTCGTTCTCAAATTGACTCACCTTGCCTAAATTGCCCACAGACATGAGGGAGCTGTTGCAGCTGGATCTAACAATAGAGAAATAGACAGAACTATTAGGGGCCATTTACATGGCACAGAACAAATACTGGTCGGTAGTTGCTCTGTTTTGGGGCCGTGTACACGGCCGCAGGAGGGATGGCTTTTCTCCGTGGTTTGCAGAGAAAAGCCCTCCCCCTTCACATTGACCGGTTCATGTTCCACCCGAAAACCGGGCGGAAATATTAAAATGCTCAATGTTTTTCATCCCCACTTTATGGACTTTCCATAGAGGTCCGTGATGAAGTTTGACAGCCGGTTTACAAAATGACGACCGGCTGCAAAACCTGTCGTGGGGACATGCCCTTAAAAATCTGCCCAATAACAAATCTCCGGGATCTGACAGTCTGTCCGTCGAAAGCTATAAAATATTATAACCGGCCATTAACCCAAATATTACCACCTACCTTAATGGAAATTTTAAGGGAACAGTTACAGCCACAGGTTTCCATGTGTCAGACACCATTTTGATCCTGAAGCCTTGCAGGGACCCTGAGCAGAATCAGTACTTTAGACAGGGCCGCCAACAGAGATTTCAGGGCCCCATGCAGCTGAAGAGTCTGCCCCCCCTCCTCAAACCATGCCTCTAGTAACCTCACTGCTCTGTCCCCATAAAAAAAAAAATGCAATTGCACCATTGTTTTTGGATTTAGTTCTTGCTGGATTTTACAACGTACAGTTTATCTGTATTGTGTGGTTCAGTACATATACAAGGACCAGGAAATGAATAATACCACCATACTGTCATTAATAGAATTCATTACTATAAAGACCAATATAGGCCAAATAGTGACCATATAATAGTAGATGCAAGCGTACACAGATGACGTCTTGTCTGATGAGTCATTCACGCTCCCTTTTCTTTTCCGTCCACCTCAGACTGCCATGATGACTTCTCCCGACCATAACCCATCCCTGCAGAATTCACAACACAAACACCTGAGACTCTTCACTTTTTTATATCATCTTCATACCTCTGACAGCCCCCTATATACAAACTCCCCATCCATAGTGCTCCAAATAGTAATAATTCTCCTCTTGTTGCCCTGATAGTTACGTATATAGCCCCCCATAGTTAGGTAGCGGGCAGGTAAGGGTACCCCCTGTAGCTAGGTGGGAGGCAGGTGGGTAGGTAGCTGGATAGCCACGGAGTTAGCCATCCAGGTAACCAGGGAAGTAGGTGGGTAGGTAGCCAGGTAGCGAGGGAGGTAGATGGGTAGGTAGCCAGGGAGGTAGGTGGATAGGTAGCCAGGTGGGTAGTCAGCCTTTAGGTAGCCAGCTGGGCAAGCAGGTGGGTAAATAACTGGGCGGGGCCCCCTTCCACCCTCAATTGACTGGCGACGACGGTGGCCCCCACCTTGCTTCACAGAACTGGCCAGGCCCCGTACAGAGGTACTGGTTGCACTGGCAGGCCCTGCCTATAGTCCCATTTAGCTGTTAAACCAGAAATATAAAATTTTTACAAATTCTCGCAAACTGAAGGAAGAACACTGTTGATTTTGTCTTACGGTTCTTCCACCAGACCGCATTTCACAGCTATTCGCTAGAAACATTTCAGTTTCTAATCCTAGTTGGCTGTAGGAAATTAGAGGGATTTGAGAATAGCTGTGATTTGCCATCTTTTAACCCCTTCAGGACCCGGGGGGTTTTTTTGTGACACGTTCGTTTTTCCCTCCTCGCCTTCTGAAAGCCATAACTTTTTTATTTTTCCACCTACATAGACACATGAGGGCTTTTATTTTGCGGGACAAGATGTACTTTCTAAAGGTGTTATTCACTATACTATAGAATATACTGGGAAACCGCAAAAAAATTCCAAGTGGGACAAATTGTGGAAAAAAACGTATTTTCGCCATGTTTCTGGATGATTTGCTTTTACGGCGTTCAATCTTCGGTAAATATAATGAGTTATCTGTATTCTACAGGTTGTTAAGCATCTGGCAATACCAAACATGTAAGGTTTCCGTTATGTTTTGGTACCGTAAAAAAATTCCAAACATTTTCTCTTTTTGACATTTGCGCCGCGGCGCCAGTTTGTGCGCCCAATAACTTTTTTGTACTCACACCTACGGACGTCAGTGAGGGGGCATTTTTTGCGGGCTGAAGTGTACTTTTTATCGCTAGTAGTTTGGAATGTTTTTTTTCTTCTACGGTGTTCAGCGTACGGAATAAATGATGTTATATTTTTATAGATCAGACTTTCGGAAGCGGCGATACCAAATATGTGTAACTTTTTTATTATTTTAATGATTTTATTTGTAAAATGGGAAAAGGGGGGTGATTTGAACTTTTAATAATTTTTTTTTTTTTTGCACTTTAAAACTTTATTTATGTGTTTTTTTCACTGTAACATTTAGTCCCCCTATGGTGCTTGATCACTAGGGGGTGCGATTGTTAATACAACCTAATGCATTGCAAAGGCAATGCATTAGGGTGTACAAAGATGGCGGTTTCCCCACTTCCTGTCTGCGGAGGGAAGTGGGGCAAACCGGCCAGGGTAAGTGACGGGAGCCTTCACAAGGCTCCCCACCACCATGCTGCGCCGGTGCCGATGACCGTACCGATCGGTGCGCGGCACCGATCGGCGTTCATTCAGACGCCGCGGCCAACTTTGCCGCGGTGTCTGATGGGTAAAACAGCGCCAGCGGGCGGAGCTGTTACTACCGGGTGTTAGCGGCAAATCGCCGCTAACACCAGGCGGCTGTGCGGGGGGGGTCGCGGAGCGATCCCCCTGCAAGGCCCCTTAGCGGCCCTGGGACGTACTCATACGCCGAGGGTCGTGAAGGGGTTAGTAAGAGACTCTCTAAAACTCTTCCATACCTTCTGAAATTGTTATCTTTCTGAACATGGAGCGAAATGCAGGTGGTAAGCGAGCAAAGAGGGGGGTAGGACATGGAGGTAGAGGTACGAGAGAAGGTGATCCTTCCAGTGCTGGCGACAACACGCAAGCCGGTAGATCATCGGTTGCAGGACTGTCAGGCCTGTCATCGCTGGGTCAGGGCCCTGTGAATCTCAGTAACGAACAGCGTCACCAATCTGTTCTTCAGTGGTTAATGCAACCTGCATCCAGCAGTCTTACCTCCTCGTCCTCCCAGTCACGGCCACAAATGTCGTCATCAGCATCATCAGCATCCGTCCAACATGAAGCGAAGGCAGCCCAAATGTCAACTCGTGTACCCACCACTGTGGATAATCCATTTTCTGAAGACCTCTTTGATGACAAAATGCGGTTGGGGTCAGAAGGCATGTTAAAAGATCAAGAGGCCAAAGAGGATGATTTTCTCTGCTCTGACGCCCAGTTACTGATGCCATCAGAGGAGGAGAAGGAAGCCGGTCAATCGGCAAAAATCCCGGGCGGTCGGCAACACCTTGCAGTGCCTCTTGCTTGTAGCCCGCAGCTCCTGGATGCAGAATGTCAGGACGACCAAGTCACCTGTGTTGATGATGATGATGACGACATTGCGGATCCAACGTGGTCTTTTCCGCAGAATTTGCTTGCGAGCGCTTCATCACTGGACAAGGAGGAAGACGATGGGGTAGTGTCAGTACGGGTCCCGCCTCAAAAAGGGAGAGGGCGGTCGCAGAAGTCCGCTGATATGATTCCGCCAGCCACGGTCAACGGAAACCCCGCTCCTCGCTTATCGCCGTCAAAAAGGTCCAGGACCTCTCAAGCCTGGGCCTTCTTTGAGCAAGCCTCTGATTCACCCAGCGATGTCATATGCCGCCTTTGCCGTAAACGCATAAGTAGAGGCAAGAATCTTAGGTGTTTAACCACCACCAACATGTCTAGTCACATGCAGCGAATGCATGAGTTGAAATAGAGGCAACACTTGGCCAAAAAAGGCCACACTGATGCCGGGCTTCCAACCACTGTCACACCCTCTGTCTCCGCCTCCTCCTCCGCCACCACTAAGCGTTGCTCAGCTGCCCATGTCTCTCAGAGTCATGATCAGGGATCAGCCTCCGCTTCAGCCTCCACCGACGCCCGAGTACCACCAGCACCACCAGAGACCCATCCTACCCCTTCTCCTTCCACCAGTTTGACGACCTGCACACCGTACACCGGCCAGTCTAGCGGCCAGCCTTCTGTCTTCCAGGTTTGTGAGCAGAAGAAACACTTTAACCCAAACCATCCCAAAGCCAAAAGCCTGAATGACGGCATTGCCAGGCTTTTGGCCTTGGAAATGTTGCCTTTCCTTCTGGTGGACACACATGGGTTCTGCCACGTCATGGCCCTTGCCTGCCTCCAAAACCAGATGCCGAGCAGGCATTTCTTTGCCAGAAAAGCGGTCCCTGCCCTGGCCAGCCACGTGTCATCTAAAATTTCAAGCGCATTGTCTTCATCTGTGTCCGGAAAAGTCCATATGACCACCGACACATGAACTAGTAAGCACGGCCAAGGCCGCTATATCTCTGTGACAGCTCACTGGATGAGCTGGGTGGATGTCTCTGGAGGTGACGGTGGCTCTCAGGCTCGGCGCACGCTCTTCAAAACCGCAGGGATGGTGCAGGGTTCTTTCCCCCAAGGTCCTCTGGTGGCATCACGGGCCCAGAGAAACCAGGCTGTGTTGAAATTAATCTGTCTTGGAGACCGTCCACACAGCGCAGGAGCTGTGGACGGCTCTCCGCAATGAGACCGAGCGCAGGCTGGGTGACAAGAACCTTAGGCAAGGTGGTGTGTGATAACGGGCGAAATCTGCTGGCCACCCTTAAGATTGGTAGGCTGGAGCACATCCCTTGCCTGGCACATGTCATGAACCTTGTCGACCAGAAATTTCTAAAGCGGTCCTGCCCGGGACGTCTGGACTAGCCTTGCTGAGGAATGGCTCCGAGGGTCCCGGGAAGTTCCACTTCACCGATGCTCCTGCAATCGTGCAGCCAGCGCATGCCATTCAGCAGTACAGTCATCGGCCTCCCGTCAACCACCCAGTGTTGATGTGAACATCGGTGAATTACCCTCACAAGTGAGCAAGTGGAAAGAGGCTATGCCATCTGCAGTACGAATGAACAGCCAAAAGCAGTGTGCGGACCCGGTTGACCACCGAGAGTGGAGGCAGGTGAAAGAGCTCTGCACCATCCTTGTCAGTTTTGAAGAAGCCACCAAAATGGTCAGTGCGGACAATGCCCTTATCAGCATGAGCATTGTGGTGATCTTAGTTCTGGAACGATCATTGGACACTCTGAAACATCAGGTTCCGCCAGCGATGGAGGAGGAGACGGACACAGATGCGGACACGGAGCCTTTCTCTCCATCGAATCCACAAGGCCCGACAGTTTCACAATTTTATCGGTCTTCATTAGGCAGTGGTTCGGGGTCCAGGGCTAGTGCAAGGCGACATATCAGCTCTCAGGGTGCATCATCTGAGGCAAGTCAGGGCTGTGTTGAAGCTGTGCCAGAGGAAGCGGAGGAGGAGGAGGAGGAGGTATTCCTAGACACTGACGTTACCAACGTCCCTGCCTTGGAAAGAGGTTGGAGCGAATTTGAGGCGGAAGAGGAAGATGAGGAAGATGAGTGCTTGGGAAATCAAGGCTCCATCTCTCACATGAGTGCTTGGATGCTCCATTTCCTCCAACATGATCCTTGCATTAAGGCCATCAAAATGAACAACAGTTACTGGGTGGCCACCCTCCTGGATCCCCGATACAAAACAAAACTCAGCACTTTCCTTCCACCCACCCAAATAGAGAGTAAAATGCAGGAAATGGAGACCTTGCTGATTGATCAATTGGAGACAACTATTTAGTCTGCTTCACGTTCTTCAAATGTCACGGTGGAACAACGTCAGCGACGTGACAGCAGTAGAGTGCCAAGAAGCCGTAGCGGCAGCAGCAAGCAAGGTGGTAGAAGCCTAATGGGTGACATCTAGCAATCTTTATTTACCACCTCACCAACGCATGTAATGCAGAACACACATACAACACACAGAGACCAGCTTAAGATCATGGTGCACAACTATCTGCGCCTCAACACTGATGTTTTTGGATGTGTTCCGGACCCAATCGACTTCTGGGTATCCAAAATGGATGAATGGCCCGAGCTCGCTCGCCACACCATAGAGGTGTTGTCCTGCCCAGCAGCCAGCGTCATATCTGAGCGGACCTTCAGCACAGCTGGAGGAGTCATTACAGACAAACGCATCCGGCTTTCCACAGATAATGTTGATTGTTTGACTTTCATCAAGATGAATCAGGCATGGATCTCTGATGATGTTGTGGCCCCAATTGCCGAGGTCACCGATTAGTTGCCGGTCTACTTCACATTCCTCTTCAAACAGAAATGGTCCTCTTGAAAAATGTTTTTTTAAAATGATCATTTCTCTCTGCAATTTTTATTCTCAGTTCCAAAAAGATCATTTTGCTGGTTTTGCGGTGTGGAGACTGTAAAAGACACCAAGGTTTCATGACAAAACCGTATTCCATTTACTCACTTTATCTTTAGAATTTTTCGCATTGTCAATGGTTTTGAGGTCATGTTGCTGTGAGATACAGCTATAATCATGGTCCTTTGGAACAGAAATGTGGCTTCTAAGTGGCATTTCTCCCTCACAATTTTTAACAGTGGCTGAAAAGTCATTTTTATAATTTTTTGGGTCATGCTGCTTTGAAATGCAGCAATACTACAGGTCCTATTCTAAAAAATGTGGTTTTTAACAGACATTTGTTCTTCACAATTGTCAAAAGTGGCTCAAGGGTGATGGTGCTGTCAAAAACAGGAATAGGTAGGACACTGTTAATGGACACATATTGCAAAATGACTTGTTTTTGCAAGATCTTTAAAATAGCTAGCAATCCCTGTAGTGAGACAACCCATTTAATACAATAAAAAAAAAAAAAAGAGAAACAAAGACGTGGTGGGATTCCATCCTATTTTAAAAATGTGTTTTCTAGAATTAAACTACTAAAAAACTGGCATGTACAAAATAGCTGATACAAATATTCCTCTGAATTGTACAAGGGAGGTACAGGAAGACTTGAACAGATGTAGGTTACCCAGGACAGGTCTAGTCAATGTCCAGTTCAACTAAAATGGTGGTTCAAAGACTCCTTTTTCCATCACTTTTTAATCTGTGGGTCAGACAGGTTTAATGGTCATACTGCGGTCCAGGACAGATATAGTCAATGTCCAGTTCAACTAAAATGGTGGTTCAAAGACTCCTTTTTCCGGCACTTTTTAATCTGGGGGTCATGCAGGTTTGGGGCTCATGCTGTGGCCCAGGACAGGGATAGTCTATGTCCAGTTCAACTAAAATGGTGGTTCAAAGACTCCTTTTTCCGGCACTTTTTAATCTGTGGGTCAGACAGGTTTAATGGTCATTCTGCGGTACAGGACAGATATAGTCAATGTCCAGTTCAACTAAAATGGTGGTTCAAAGACTCCTTTTTCCGTCACTTTTTAATCTGTGGGTCAGACAGGTTTAATGGTCATACTGCGGTACAGGACATATATAGTCAATGTCCAGTTCAACTAAAATTCATAGTTTCATAGTTTGTAAGGCCGAAAAAAGACAAGACGTCCATCCAGTTCAGCCTGCTATGCTAAGGTGTTGATCCAGAGGAAGGCAAAAACCCCTAATGAGGTATAACCCAATTGTCCTCATTTTAGGGAAAAATTCCTTCCCGACTCCAATCTGGCAATCAGAAAAATCCCTGGATCAATGACCCCTGTCCTGAATCCTAGACACTATAACTTGTTATATTATTACGCTCCAGAAATGCATCTAAACCATTTTTGAACTCCGTTATTGAATTCACCATGACAAGTCCCTCTGGCAGAGAGTTTCACAGTCTCACTGCTCTTATAGTAAAGAATCCCTTTCTATGATTATGTAGAAACTTTCGTTCCTCAAGACGTAGAGGATGCCCCCTTGTTCAAGATACAGCCCTGGGTATAAATAAATCTTGGGAGAGATCTCTATATTGACCTTTGATGTATTTAAACATATTTATTATGTCCCCCCGAATGGTGGTTCAAAGACTCCTTTTTCTTGCACTTTTTAATCTGGGGGTCATGCAGGTTTGGGGCTCATGCTGTGGCCCAGGACAGGGACAGTATATGTCCAGTTCAACTAAAATGGTGGTTGAAAGACTCCTATTTCCGGCACTTTTTAATTTGTGGGTGATGCAGGTTTAAGGGTCAGGTTGTGGTGCAAGACAGGGATAGTGAATGGTGTGTGACTTTTTTTCTGTGGCTTTTATAACCTAATTGTGTTGCCTAAGATGTAGCACGTATCCGTTTGACTGTTGTGGATGTTAATTCCAGCTTCTCCAGCCCTGTTTGGGTGTAAGAATGAAGGTGTTGTTCCTCTCCCATAGACTTTAATGGTCACCGGCGATAATCTATTATCGACTATCGGAAATCGTCTTGATAATTGCCGATATCGACTATCGACCCGATGACGATCAACGTAATCGCTCATCATTAATTATGAGGAATGTGCAAAATTGCTACTTACTTGATGTGAAGTCACCATTAAATAGTAAATAAGAAGAGAAGATATATTCTGGAAGTGATTGCTTTTGCTATTTTATATGGCATTTACCTTTAAAGTGTGTTGCTTGTATCTCCTCAATTTAGCCATTGATCACCTGCTAAGACCTGGAAATGATCACCCCAGTTGAGGAAATCTGAATTGGTTCCAAAATACTCAAAATATCAGCATTTGCAGATTACATCATGTTATACATCATCAACTCAGATCATGATGGATTTGCAACTGCGTGGCTCCCTGTCAGGCATGAGGATAAACAAATATAAGTTGGAGGCTCTATTGCTAAAATGCTTCTCTAGCCCTAACTGGACAGCACATTATGCCTTTACTTGGAGGAGGGACTCTCTTGTACCTGGGGGTAAAGATCCGGAAGAGATGTAATCTTTTATGTCAATATAATATCTGTCCCTACCTCATTAAGGCAAATCTACTCTCCCAATGGAGCACATTAAGGTTGTCTTCATTGGGAAAGGCAATTTTGATCAAGATGAATATCTTCTCAAAGCTCCTATACATAATGCAATCCCTACAACTTTACCTTCAACCACAGAAAGAGCTAAGGGCTGTCAATGCACTGTTCAGAACATTTATCTTGAATAACCAGAACAAGAACCAAGGACCAGCATGAATGTCCTGACTCAACACCACTCTCGAAGGCATATATTTCCCTCAAGTACAGTTGTACAATCTAGCTGCCCAGCTTAGAATAGTGGGAGATTGGGAGACAAACACAAAGACCTTTGCTGACTCGACCCTATACTAGAAATTTACCCTAAACTCACTGGTAAGCCTCCTATACCTGTCATACAAAGATCTTCCCTCCCAGGTGATGCATAATCCTTTAATTATGGTTACCTGGCGCACCTGGAATAGATCACGACACATTGAAACTAGACCATAATTACTCTCTCTTACTACCTCTGGTAGCCTTTGATTATTCTACCACAAAAGTGGGTATTACCCACTGGACTGAACAATTGGACACATTGACAACAGATTCTTTAATAGCGTCCCTTTCTCAAGCAGCAAAATACTTCTAATCATTCTTGCAAACACACCAAAATATACCACTGTTTAGGGCATTGGAGGATAAAGGGTCTATTTGGTCCTTTACACTCCTGACAACAAAGAATAGAATAACCATACTGACCCAATTCTGATTAATATGCCATTTTTTGAAAATATCCGTTATCCAAAATTGCATTAAAAAATGTTGTTCCATATCGCAGTGGCAGAACAAAAGTCCATTCTCCAAGGCTGGATTAAATCTGGTCCGCCAACCCTCAAATTATTTCTATATAAATTATCACACATCTTCAGAATGGACTGGATTGAGATAGTGTTACATAAATAAAGCACACTCACATAGAAGATATAGATCGGCACTAAGTGTATGTAATACAACTTATAAAGAACAGGATAGGGAGACATAAATCCACCCGTCGGAAAAAATAGCTCTCTCAATAGCTGGAGGCGGTGCTCAGTCCATGCAAACAATATCCAGTAATAGTAACTTGAAGAGGAAACAGACGGCACTCACCAATCTTCTCAGCAGCATTTTCTTTATTTCATAATAGCTAAAAGCCGGACGGGGACAGGAGGAAACAAAAACACCAACGATCGTTTCGCGCTCACTTGCGCTTTCTCAAGGTGTGTCGGGAGAAATGACGTAACCACGTCTTATATCCCGTCTGTGCCGTCATCACAAACTAAATGGCAACAATATCTTTATCAAAATAACAACTTATCCTATAAACACAATACATTACATTATCACAATTATACAAAAACACTTATAATTATAAAAATGGGGAGAAATCGTTTCTATCATTTAGCCCCATTAATCCCAAAGCATCTGTGCGCAAAATCCATCTAGCTTCTGCTTGCAAGAGTCGTGTTTCTCGATCTATTACTGCATCTGACGGAAGGACCCTCTGAATTCCTGCGAAAAGAATACCAGACGTGTCACCTCCGTGTACTTCATGCATGTGTGTTATAAATTTAGGGGTACCCTTCCTTGTCCTAACAGAGTAGAGATGTTCACGTATCCTAATAAACAGGGGACGAATCGTTTTGCCTATGTAGAAGAAACCGCAGTTACACCATAAAACATACACCACAAAATTAGTGCGGCATGTAATCATATCCTTCACAATATGTGTTACTGCTCCTATATGTACAGTTCTTCCTACAGACATTTTACTACAGAACGAACAAGATCCACATTTAAAATTACCTCTAGGGGAGCACTTCTCTAACCACTTATTTTTATTCTTTTGACCGCTATTCAGACTTCCATGAACCAGTTCATTCCGTAAGCTACGGCATTTCCTAAATGTTACAATAGGGGATTCCCTAGTTTTTTCTTGCAACTCCAAATCTGACTCCAAGATGTGCCAATTACTTCTTATTGCTCTATTAATTATATGGGACATATTATTATACTCAAAGGAAAAGATTGATCTATCACATTTTCTCCTTGTTCTACCACCAATTAATAATTTATGTCTATCAGGATTAATAGCTGTAGTAAATGCTTCAGAGATCAGTTGCTCATTATAGCCCCTATCTCTTAATCGATCCGCCAATTCTAATGATTGTTCCAGGAAATCATGATACTCACTGTTGTTACGTCTTAGTCTAAGAAACTGACCATACGGCAAAGATCTTTTAATATGGTCCGGATGAAAACTATTGCAATGTAACAGAGAGTTAGTAGCTGTCATTTTTCTGTATCCTTTTGTCACACATCTATCATCACACAGGGTAATCTCGATATCCAAAAAAACAAGCGATTTACCTCCAAAACTAGATGTAAATTCCATATTTAGATCATTGTTGTTAATATAAGCCACAAAATCCTGAAACTGGGATTCAGATCCTGACCACACTATCAGAATATCGTCAATGAAGCGTGTCCAGTGCGCTATATATTTCACATATGGGTTACTTACATTATAGACACACTTCTCCTCCCAGTAGGCTAGAAAAAGATTAGAAAAAGTGGGGGCTACCGGCGTCCCCATGGCCGTTCCGGTCCTCTGCACATACCAATCGTCCCCAAATCTAAAGGCATTATGTCTTAGAACAAAATCTAGTGCTTCGCATATAAAATCAACCTGCTCTGCATTCTTGTCTGTTCTATCGAGAAATGACCTCACAGCCCTTATTCCATCCACATGTCTAATTTTAGTATAAAGACTGACAACGTCTATAGTTGCCAGTCTAAAATCTGTGGATACCGGAAAATTGTTCAAAGTTTGCAATAATGCCTTTGTATCTAATAGATATGAGGGAACATTTGATAATATGGGTCTCAATAGCCAATCTAAATATTGAGATAATGGTTCAGTGACAGATCCTCTACTTGCCACAATTGGGCGACCGGGAGGATTTTTAATTGACTTGTGTATTTTTGGGAGAAAATACCAATTAGGCTTAGATGGCTTTAAAGGTAGTAATTTTTCTGCAAATCGTTTTGAAAAAAACCAATCGATCTTCCCTTATTTAACAAGGTACGTAAACCACTTAGATACATCTGACATGGATTACTACGTAATTTTTCATATGTTCCAATATCTTCCAATTGCCGCTTTGCTTCAGATACATAATACTCTCTGTCCATTACAACAATATTTCCCCCCTTGTCAGCGGGCTTAATTATCACATTGCCATTACTCTTCAGTTCTTTCAGAGCCACCCTTTCACTACTAGTGAGATTAAATGACACTTCTGGGTATATCAGCGCTTTTACATCCCTATACACAGCTCTCTTAAAATTAAACAGAGATGAGCCCGGTGACAAGGGGGGAAAAAAAGAACTCTTAACTCCTCCACAAAATTGTTCTCTAGATGCCTCCATTTCACCTCCATCCTCCATATCAACTTCAAGAAGATCTAATAGATCAGATATAACATCACGATCCATACTAGACAGATTACTTTCCATAAAGAAGCCCAATTTACCAATAGTTGTACTCCTCTCTCCTGGAAGAATCTCACCTTCCTGGGATTGTTTGTTTTTATATATTTTAAAGAGATTCAATTTACGGAGAGATTTCTCTAGATCTATCTCAAATTGGCATACATCAATTGTGGCAAGTAGAGGATCTGTCACTGAACCATTATCCCAATATTTAGATTGGCTATTGAGACCCATATTATCAAATGTTCCCTCATATCTATTAGATACAAAGGCATTATTGCAAACTTTGAACAATTTTCCGGTATCCACAGATTTTAGACTGGCAACTATAGACGTTGTCAGTCTTTATACTAAAATTAGACATGTGGATGGAATAAGGGCTGTGAGGTCATTTCTTGATAGAACAGACAAGAATGTAGAGCAGGTTGATTTTATATGCGAAGCACTAGATTTTGTTCTAAGACATAATGCCTTTAGATTTGGGGACGATTGGTATGTGCAGAGGACCGGAACGGCCATGGGGACCCCGGTAGCCCCCACTTTTTCTAATCTTTTTCTAGCCTACTGGGAGGAGAAGTGTGTCTATAATGTAAGTAACCCATATGTTAAATATATAGCGCACTGGACACGCTTCATTGACGATATTCTGATAGTGTGGTCAGGATCTGAATCCCAGTTTCAGGATTTTGGTGCTTACATTAACAACAATGATCTAAACATGGAATTTACATCGAATTTTGGAGGTAAATCGCTTGTTTTTTTGGATATTGAGATTACCTTGTGTGACGACAAATGTGTGACAAAAGGATACAGAAAATTGACAGCTACTAACTCTCTGTTACATTGCAATAGTTTTCATCTGGACCATATTAAAAGATCTTTGCCATATGGTCAGTTTCTTAGATTAAGACGGAACAACAGTGAGTATCATGATTTCCTGGAACAATCATTAGAATTGGCGGATCGATTAAGAGATAGGGGCTATAATGAGCAAATGATCTCTGAAGCATTTACTAAAGCTATTAATCATGATAGACATAAATTATTATTTGGTGGTAGAACAAGGAGGAAATGTGATAGATCAATCTTTTCCTTTGAGTATAATAATATGTCCCATATAATTAATAGAGCAATAAGAAGTAATTGGCACATCTTGGAGTCAGATTTGGAGTTGCAAGAAAAAACTAGGGAATCCCCTATTGTAACATTTAGGAAATGCCGTAGCTTACGGGATGAACTGGTCCATGGAAGTCTGAATAGCGGTCAAAAGAATAGAAATAATTGGTTAGAGAAGTGTTCCCCTAGAGGTAATTTTAAATGTGGATCTTGCTCGTTCTGTAGTAAAATGTCTGTAGGAAGAACTGTACATATAGGAGCAGTAACACATATTGTGAAGGACATGATTACATGCCGCACTAATTTTGTGGTGTATGTTTTATGGTGTAACTGCGGTTTCTTCTACATAGGCAAAACGATTCGTCCCCTATTTATTAGGATACGTGAACATCTCTACTCTGTTAAGACAAGGAAGGGTGCCCCTAAATTTATAACACACATGCATGAAGTACACGGAGGTGACACGTCTGGTATTCTTTTTGCAGGAATTCAGAGGGTCCTCCCGTCAGATGCAGTAATAGATCGAGAAACACGACTCTTGCAAGCAGAAGCTAGATGGATTTTGCGCACTGATGCTTTGGGATTAATGGGGCTAAATGATAGAAACGATTTCTCCCCATTTTTATAATTATAAGTGTTTTTGTATAATTGTGATAATGTAATGTATTGTGTTTATGGGATAAGTTGTTACTTTGATAAAGATATTGTTGCCATTTAGTTTGTGATGACGGCACAGACGGGATATAAGACGTGGTTACGTCATTTCTCCCGACACACCTTGAGAAAGCGCAAGTGAGCGCGACACGATCGTTGGTGTTTTTGTTTCCTCCTGTCCCCGTCCGGCTTTTAGCTATTATGAAATAAAGAAAATGCTGCTGAGAAGATTGGTTAGTGCCGTCTGTTACCTCTTCAAGTTACTATTACATAAATAAAGACAGACAAAACAATTCTTCCAAATTTGGAATCAATTTATTGCCATCTTCCCAGCACATATTACAACAAAATTAAAAACGCTGTTTTGAATTCACCACATGGTACATATAAATTCAACTACACGGAGCTCTTTTTTAATAAGATAATGATCTGTTACTGGTTTTAGAGTGTCTGTTTAGCCTCTGGTCCTAAATGGGTGTGTGGATGTGGGCAAATGGTGACAAACCTCTCTGTGTTGTCTGTCTTCAAAAACTACCCAATGAAACCAGTAAAGTTATTTTGAAAGGCAAAGGGAGCTTTACTTAAACCAAAGAGGCAAAACTTCTTGTTCCACTTCAAACAATGCTCTTTGTGAATCATATTTGGTAGCATTACGAATTGCGCATTCCAAGAAGCCGCACACAATTTGGGAAGAGCTTATACTGCCTGTAGAGGTGTGTGAAGTTGTACTGGGAAAAGAATGAAGGCAAAAACTGAAAGCAATTCTGATAGCATTGTCTGATAGCACGGTGAGCACAAGAATTAGTGATATGTCAGTAGTAGTGATGAGCGATTGTGTTAACTATCATTATCGAGTCGATATTGCCAATTATCATGACGATAGTCGATAACAGATTATCGCCAATGACCATTAAAGTCTATGGGAGAGGAACAACAGCTTCATTCTTACACCCAAACAGCGGTGGAGAAGCTGGAATTAACAACCACAACAGTAAATTGGATACGTGCTACATCTTAGACAATAACTACAAAAAATGATCAATGAAACTTAAGGGAAGATATATCTCAAAACTACAAAGAAATATCCCTTTAAAACATAACCTTTAATACTAACGATAAAATATCAATCCTTCAAAATAGAGCATACTGAATAGTCAACACTCTTGGTATACTCACCACCTCCAGTTGCTATATGAATAAAGTCACACGGGAGAGTGCAGTATCCACGTACATCCACACTGCAAATTGAATAAATCAAAGATTGCACTGTGCTGTCCCTAAATCTGTATATCCTAAATCTCGCCCCTTAGCGGGGCACCCACTCTGAAGAGAGCGACCCCGCAATGTAAACTCTAAAACAAGCCCCTCACCTAACCCTAAAGCTCTTACAGGGGAGTGAGAGAACTAATAACTAAACCTTAAACAAAGACCTAGACGCGTTTCACAAAGAAAAAATTATCTCCTATTCTTCAGTAGGTCACAATGTAAAGTTCAGGGTTGATAATTGACTAAACACATGGGGTGTCTCGGACATGGTGTTGTCCATACTGTCAGTATGCCCATTGAAGCTAAGCCAGCCTTAGCCTAATATAGCCCGGATACTAAAATCAGTGAACAATCAAAGGCCAACCCGGACAATCACATGGTTCACAACATTGCACTGCGCATGTTCACTTCATTCGCGCATGCGCAGTACGAGAGAAGCCAAATCGAAGGAATGCGCAGGCCCCCTGAACGTCACCGCTCTGTCAATGAGCGCATGCATGCGTCATATCTAGGCAACCGATATATACAAAGGCGCCCTGAGCATCACCGCTAATTCAACAAACAGCGCCCCGAGCATCAACGCCCTCTCCCCGGGCACACACATGCGCCACATCAAGGCGGCGATTCAAATATATACAAGGGCGCCTGAGCATCACTACTCACTTGAACGGGCACAGCACGTTATATTAAACGGTGCACGGACCGGTCCTCCATGCAATGGATAAATTGAAGTACGTGTCATGAGCTAATCGCTCACAATTGAATACCACAAATAATGATATAATTCAACACATCGGCCTCAATTGAACAGTTAGTTCTAAAACATCAAAAACCATATGTCCATCCATACTAAAACAGAAGTCATTGATTCAGTTTCTAATAACCATGGCTTGCATATATCCATAAATAACCCCAAGATCAGGGCTTACATTGTCCGGGTTGGCCTTTGATTGGTCACTGATTTTAGTATCCGGGCTATATTAGGCTAAGGCTGGCTTAGCTTCAATGGGCATACTGACAGTATGGACAACACTATGTCCGAGATACCCCATGTGTTTAGTCTATTATTAACCCTGAACTTTACATTGTGACCTACTGAAGAATAGGAGATCACTTTTCCTTTGTGAAACGCTTCTAGGTCTTTGTTTAAGGTTTAGTTATTAGTTCTCTCACTCCCCTTTAGGAGCTCTAGGGTTAGGTGAGGGGCTTGTTTTAGGGTTTACATTGCGGGGTCGCTCTCTTCAGAGTGGGTGCCCCTCTAAGGGCGAGATTTAGGTTATACAGATTTAGGGACAGCACAGTGCAATCTTTGATTTATTCAATTTGCAGTGTGGATGTACGTGGATACTGGACTCGCCCGTGTGACTTTATTCATATAGCAACTGGAGGTGGTGAGTATACCAAGAGTGTTGACTATTCAGTATGCTCTATTTTGAAGGATTGATATTTTATCGGTAGTATTAAAGGTTAGGTTTTAAAGGGATATTTCTTTGTAGTTTTGATACATCTTAGACAAGACAATTAGGCAACAAGAGTCTCAGAAAAAAACTGACAGACTATTCACTATCCCTGTCTTGTACCACAGCATGACCCTTAAACCTGCATGACCCGCAAATTAAAATGTTCCAGAAGGCAGTATTATTTGAACCATCATTTTACTTGAACTGGACATTGATCATCTCTGTCCTGGAGCGCAGCATGACCCTTAAACCTGTCAGACCCACAGATTAAAAAGTGCCGGAAAAAGGAGTCTTTGAGCCACCATTTTAGTTGAACTGGACATTGACTATGCCTGTCCTGGGCCACAGCATGACCATCAAACCTGCATTACCCACAGATTAAAAAGTGCCGGAAGAAAGTAGTCTTTGAAGCAGTATTTTAGTGAACTGGACATTGACTATCCATATTCTGTAACGCAGCATGACCCAAAAACCCGCACAGGTGCCCTTATGGACCATCAGCAGAAAATTTCACAATAAGAAAAAAACTAAATTAAAAACAACTAGTATTATAATACTGCTGAGGCTAGAAGTACTTGCCATTCTACTGGTGACATTGTTCCACTGTGACATTAGAATGTGAAGCAAACGAAACAGATGTCCCCAGTAGGTCAACGAGGCCTGTCTGAAAATCCTGCATTCTACTGTCAAGTGGGTTGAAGGAAATCCCTGATCAAGGCTGTAAACGTGGATCACGCTGGTTCAGCTAGCAGGGCCAGAGTGGCTGTGACTGGGAGGACGAGGAGGTAAGACTGCTTGATGCAGGTTGCATTAACCACTGAAGAACAGATTGGCGACGCTGTTCGTTACGGAGATTCACAGGGCCCTGACTCAGTGATGACAGGCCTGACGGTCCCTAGAAAAAGTACGTGAGGCAACCAATTTATGTATAAAATCTTCAAACTTTACTTGTACAAAATATAAAACATATTATAGCCCGTTAGGATAGCAAATTTTCTCCTTATTGAAGGGTAGCAAACAAACCCCTAAAGAAAGGGGTTTTTCACCTCGAAACGTCGCAGGTCTCTGTACCAGTGCCAAACGGCCCTCCACCCCTTACAAAAACGACCATACAGGCTTTTTTTATTTTCCGAAAATGGAATGAGCGTTTTTCGCTACCCTTCAATGGGGATGAAAATTGTGGGGTAAGCCAAACCCGGGCTATAATATGTTTTATATTTTGTACAAGTAAAGTTTAAAGATTTTAACAAATTGGTTGCCTCAGTACTTTTTCTAGTACCCATGAAATTTGGGGAATTGGGAATCCCTATTATAGCAACCTTAAACAAACGGTGAAAAGGGAAATAAATTTTTGTTTAGCGACTGCCCCCCCCGCAAAGACGTGCCTGGTTTCGTGTTGCCCCCAGCACCGGAAGGAGCCCCTTCTCTTCCCTCTACCTCCATGTCCCTACCCCCCTCTTTGCTGGTTACCACCTGTTATCGCCCATTTTCAAAAAGATAAAAATTAAAAAGGGTTTAGAAAAGTTTTTCATCTGTTTTTGAGAAACTTTACTGCAAAGACGGCAGATCACAGATATTCTTAAATCGCCTAATTTCCAACAGCAAATTTAGGATTAGAAACAGATTTGTTTTTATCGAATACCTGTGAAATGCGGTTTGGGGGAAGAACCGAAGCCAAAACAACAGTGTTCTTCCTTCAGTCCCAGGGGTTTCAACTGCGCGTAGGACTAGGAATTTATAAATTTTTAAACAAACTACAACAAGTGCGTATTGCGCCAAACAGATGCACCGAGTGCAATAAAACTATTCAAAAGTTACACAGATGAAAATTGCGTTTTTTTTCACATGACAAAAGAGAACATTACTAGAAAATTTTTCTATCAAATTGCCGTACAACGTGGCTATTTTAAAAAAAAATGGGGGCCCCACCGTGCAATACAGCTATTTAAAAGTTATACGGATCAAAAAGGGGGTTTTTTTCACAAAAATACCCAAAAGTTTTCTACAAAATTTTGTATCCAAATTTTAAAAAGGTGGCTCTTTGAACAAAATGGGCCGCACCCAAATGCAATACACTATTTAAAAAAATTACCGGATGAGAAATTGTGTTTTTTGCAGCAATGACACTGAAAACATTACTAGAAAATTTCGTATCAAAACGGCTACAACGTGGCTATTAAAAAAAAACTGGGACGCACAAAATAAAGGTACAACTTCACCCCATGCGGGTGTCTGGCCAAAAAATGGTAAAAAAAAAAAGGGATTTTTAGCAGGGTTTAAAGCAGAGTCTGGGCTGCACAATATGCACCCCCTTTCCAAAAGCCCCCGTTTGTCCGCTGCCCCCCCCCCCCCCCCCAAATCAGCTGGATGAAAGTACTGATATTGCAAATGCTTCACAGTTACTGGTATATTTGGGATATTTCTGGGGGAAAGGGGAAGCATTGATAGAATTCTTGTTTTGTAAGCCATCTCAGGATGTACTACTGGGAAAGAACTTTTCCACATGGTTGACAATTTTTTTGTCGAGTCAAAATTGCCATGAATGCAGTGTATTGGAATTTGAACTGATGGCTCTGCTGCGATGACAGGAAGGAAGTCTCTTCTAGTCTCACGAATAATGGAAGTTGCTCCGTGAGTAACAGCAACCGACTGCATGATCCACCATGAGGCTGTAGCTGCAAAGAACATGAATGAAAATCTTGCTGATAGGTTTTCCGAGTGTGTTAATATTGTTAACTTCACCAAAGCAAAGCCTCTCAATCATCATTAGTTTGAAAATTTATGTTAAGGAATGGGAGCTGAACATAAATACTTATTGCTACATACAGATGAATTTCTCGTATTTCTAAATAAGCATAATGGAACATTTGTACCTTTCTTGACTGATGAAACATGGGTTGCCAGATTGACATATTATAACGGTCTGTGGAAGTGGAACCTCTGGACCACCGCAAGCGATGGTGTAAGCCACGCCAGGGGCGGAATCTTAAGATAGGACCGTTTTTTCAACCAGAGCACCCCGCTAAAGTGGGGAAGGACTTGCTGGCAGCGGATTGCTACCAGGTCACTACCCCAAGAGTGACTTGCTCACAATATCGTAGCTTTGGCGCCAAGGTGTTGCGTGATACAGAATCGAGAATCAGGCTCCGTAGTCGGTTACAGCAGAAGTCAGGGACAGGCGGCTATGGTTCGTGGTCCAGGTACGGAGCAGAAGGTATGGTACACAGTAGACAACAAGAAACACGGGAAACTCCTTCGCTCCAAGGCACCGGGCACTAACGATTCGGCAAGTGGTAGTGGGATGGGGGCAGGACTAAATAGGACATCGCCCGATTGAAACCGAGTCATTGGCGCCCAGGCCGAGCCAACAGGGCGTGGCAGGGGAGGTAAGTGCCTTTCAGAGAAGATTGACTGCAGTTTGCGGATGCGCATCCGTAAGCGACAATAATTTTCGGAGAATATTCAACATTCTGAACAACTTTTGTCATGGCAAGGTCCTAACTATGTATCTGCAAAGGAAGAGGTTTACACAGCGTTTATGATGTGTTTCCACTGTTTGTATAACTTTCTCATGGAAAGTGAGATCAACACAGAGGTCATTGCAGGTACTGTTCTAAACCAAATCCAGAGGTTGCGACATTACTTTCAGGAATATTTTGGTGATGATGATGTGAGCATATTTGATTGTAATCCATTTCAGTGCCCAATTTAACTGGTCATGAGCTAGAAGAATTGGCGCAACTGTCATCTGACCAGACTTTACAGTTGCAATTCAGGCAAACATCACCAATGTCTTTCTGGTTATCGTGTGGACAGGAGTGCCCACTTCTTCGCAGCACAAGCGCTATTGACGATTTGTTGCCTTTTGCGGGGACCTACTTGTGTGAAAAAGCATTTTTAGGTAGTTGTTACAGGTGTCTAAAAACTACAAATAGGCAGAGGAAGACTGGACATTGAAGATGAGATACTGGAGATACATATTATGCAGTGATAACTGAACGATGCTAACTGTAGTTTGGTCATTTCAGATAATTCATTACGCCTGTAATGGATGCAGATTACTATTAATGCTATTGGATTTGATTAGCAGTCCATAAACATTGCGTAATTCACTGTTGTGTATGTCTTTACTAATTGGTAGTTTACCACGACTTCGAAATGAGACAGTAATTGGGGGTCCATGACAGGAAAAAAAGTTGAAAACCTCTTGCATAAACCACCTGATAGGTTACCTTTAAACTTTCTTTTTATACATGAAATATTTATATATAATTGTCACTTGCCACTGTAAAAGGGTTAATTTATTTCTACTTATTCGCACTCACCTTCCACTCAGGTGGAAAATTGAGCATAAATCACACCCCAACAGTCCAAGCACCCCAAAATATCCACTGCCACAACCTGCCTCAATAGACAAAAGAAAAGAAAATTGGGGGGAAGGAACACCCACAAACACCTGTAATAGCTGGAGTAGTCGATCCTGTGGACCACCGCAAGTGGTGATATAAGCCACTCCAGGGAGCAAAGTCTTTCTGTGGCAGGAGACTACCAGGTCGCTGGCACAACTTGCTTGCCTGGAACCAAAGAAGGGGCAGGCTTAATAAGGTCAGCACCAGTTGATAGCAAATCATCGGGGCGCTGGCCCTTTAAATTTAACTTAACTACCGCACACACACTAGGGCGGCAACCGGCAAGAGCGAGGAGAGGTGAATAGAGGACGGAGCTGCGAGTGCGCCTGAGGCCTGACATTCGGGTCGCAGTGTCACTTGCTGCAGGAGCAACGGGTGTATGGGTGCGCCCGAGACCCGACGTGTGGGTCGCAGGAGCACCAATTACAGTACCCCCCATTATTCCTCCTCTTTTTAGCCTGCAAGAACCTTCATGAACATGTTCAACCTAAATTTCTACTAATTGAAGAATACATTTTGTACACCTTATATATTTGAGTAACTAATAACTCCAAATCACATGCAATACTACCTAGTAGATACTTTAGAAAAATATGTATAGATAATACGGAGTAACACTTGCCAGCATAGGCTCTACACAAGAATAGAAAGGACGAAAATCACTTGCTATTGAGCCGAAGAGGAGATATCTTCGTTGACATCAAAACGTTCACTAATCTCCAGAGAAAATAAGATTAAAAGACCAAACACATTGTTACTCAGCAGGTTAACACATATACTAAAGTTATTAAAGGAGTTGTCTCATTACAAGCTTTGAGCCCACATCTGGTTTTTATAAGCAAAGGATTTTTCATTGAGGGGCTGTGCTTCTTATCTCTGCCTCTTCTTCCTCCCTCTTATCTCCCCCTCCCCTCAGCACACAGGCAGGCTCTCCTCTGTAACTTCTATACACATGGAGGGGGAGGGGGGGAGGGCAGGGGGATGTGTGCCAGAGTTTAACCCTGTGTGTCCTGCCTAGATCTTTACTTCTTCTGCAGGCATCTAGATCCTGTTATTAGGCTGATCTAAGAGTGTGAAGGTCTGTGATTGCTAATAGCCAGGAACAGGAGGGGATGCAAGTGTTCCTATATCCCCTGCTTAGATATTAGCTTACATTATCTCCACATCACCAGCAACAAACAAGATCTCCTGTCAGAACAGATCAGCATGAAGATGTGATGTTTACTCAGTATGTGTCACAAGTACATGGCAAGAGGCATGAACTGTTCACTAAGGCCTACCCTGATCTGTATATATTGATTATGTTACAGCTCCACGAGACACATCATGATTATAGTAACACACAGGGTCTCTGCTGTCACATCTATTGATCAGACCTAATCTCTGCTCAATCTGTGTATGAGAGCATGGGTAGAGGCAGGAGGAAGCAGGCACACACAGGGTTAATCCAGGCAGCATGGCCACGAGAAGCCAGAGTCCTCCCTCCCCCTCGCCTCCACAAAAGCACCACTACAAAGCATTCTGTGTGCAGGAGGGGCTCTCTGCACTGTACCTGTTTTCAGTAATGGTGATGAGTCATACAGACCTGAACACCAGTGAGCATATAAGGATCAACGGTCGCTGCTATAAGAGATTTTAGAAGCAGATGTAGTACTACTAACAGAGGCTTACTCAAAAATCATTAAGGACAAATTGTAATGAACATATATTGGCAAAGCTGCTTTGTTTTTTAAAAGATCTTTTAATTTAAACCCAATCAATTGTAGTGAGACAACCCTTTAAGCTCTCATCTATTGGCCAAAATAAGAAATATAGAATGAGATTCATCATTCATAAAAGTTCCCAAGTGGAAATAAATTACACAAATCATAAAAACGCCAAGAAAAACCACTAATACAGTCAGCGGTATTTAATGAGGAATCATATTTTTTTTATAAGTATTATCTCCCATTGTTTAACCCCGTTCCCGACATTGGCACGTATGCATAACGCCCTAGCGGGTAATGTGACTTCTCCGCAAATGGACGTAGGCAATACATCCTGGCAATCTTGCGTGCGAGGCTGGCGGGTCACGATCAAGCGACATGGAATCAGCGGTGATTATCGCTGGCTTCATGGCCCCATCACTGCCCGTGGACTCCACGGAGTAGTCTCCGGCGGGCCGCCAGGATGATTAGCGCTCTCATTAACCCACAGGCCCTTGTCATGGCTGCGATAATGAACGCCGCAGGGGCGAGGAGTGAGCTCCCCTCTGCCTACAATCAAGGCGCAGCAAGCGGGGCAAAGGGGGAGATGCCTGCTGCGCTGGTCTCTACCCCGGACTCCCGGAGTGCATTGTGGCATGGGTGGTTAGTAGTTGCCATGGCGACCCCTGTGCACAGCATAATGCTGTGCATCAGGTCTCCCTATTCACACAGCAATACTACACGAATGCTTTTCACCCAGTGGGGATTTGCTGTTACCAATCCCCACGGGGAAAAGTAAAAAAATGTGAAAAAGTAAAAAATAGTAACAGAAGTAAAACTACAAACAATGAAAGGAACAATAAAAACAAGTACAACGCCGCCCTTTTCTCCCCTTTACAAACGCCAACGCCCGCAAAAAAGATGCAAAAAATCAAATAAAATACCCATATTTGGTATCCGGGGAGCCCGTTGTGAGTAACGAACCCCCATATAACATCATGTCATGTTAATTAACCCATACGAGTAAATGCCGTAAAAAAACAAAAAACTGTCACAGAATTGTCAATTTTGTACATCCTGCAGCACATAAAATTAGAATAAAAAGCGATCAAAAACTCATATAAACGCCAAAGTTGTACCAATTAAAATGTCAGTTCATCCCGCAAAAAAAAGTCCTTACACATCTCTATATACGGAAAAATAAAAAAGTTATGGCTCTCAGAAGACAGCGATGCATAAATATTATTTAACACAATAAAAACACTTTTCTTTTTTTTTTAAAGTGCATCAAAATAAAAAAAAACTATATAAATAGGGTATCGCGGTAATTATATTGACCCAGAGAGTAAAGCTAACTGGTCATGGATACTGCACGGTGAGCGCTGTTAATTGTAAAAAACACTACTAGGATTGCAGTATTTTCTTCACCCTGCCTTCCAAAAAACGGATTTAAAACTGATCAAAAAGTCTTGTCCCCCAAAAATCATACCAAATAAAACGTCAACTCATCCCGCGAAACGCCCCTACACAGCTCCGTAAAAAGAAAAATAAAAAGGGGCTCTCAGACTATCCCAAAAAAAAATTTTTTCCTTTTTGAATAAAATCCCTTTTATTGTGTAATTGGGTATCGCTGAATTTTTGTATCGACCTGCTGATAATACTAGCATGCAGTTGTACTGCACGGAAACCTTTTGTAAAAAATAAAAAAAAGAAAACACCCCCAAGGAATGCGTATTTTGTTAAAAAATGCCTCACAAAAACCTTAAAAAAAAAAAGTGATCAAAGGGGCATATGCCCCCCCATAATAGTACTAAAAAAAACATAAACTCACCCCCAACAAAAAACAAGCCCTAATCAGTCTGTATACAGAAAACTAAAACGTTATGGTATCAGAACAGGAAAACATAAAAACGCAATTTTTTTTAAGACCCATTTCTATTGTGTTTAAAATAATAAATTTAAAAAAAAAAATATAAAATCTAATCATTGCATTGTTCCCCAAACCCCCTAGTAAAATTCCCCCTTTTATTTATACTGAAAGGCGAAAAACTGTAAAATTGAAGCCCAAAAAACAATGCGGAATTGCGTTTCTTCCCCCACATTTTCAGGCCCAACATGACTAAAACACAAAAACCTTGGAAACCACTGTGCGCCCAAAAATGTACAATACATAACCCTAGATGACAGGACATACCTGAGGCATGCTGAAATCCAAACTGAACGACTTCTGGAAGGTTTCATCCTGTTCTGGGTACTTTGGGCTTTGTCTAAATTCGATAACATGGCCCCACCAACAAATCTGCGCTCACAAAAGCCCAAATAACACTCCCTCCCTATATGCCCTGCCGATGGCTCCCACACCAAACAGACAGTTTACACCCAATGGTGGGATATAAATTGCCATATGCCGAACTTGGATGACAAATGCGTAACAAAAGTTTTGGGTGCTTTTTTAACCCAGGATGCCTTGTAAAAATTAAATATAAACATTTTTTTTCAGCTAAAATTGCAGATTATTGGAAAAAAAAAAAAATTTTTTATTTTTCATTTTCACAGCTAACGCTAAAAAATTTTGTGACCACACCTGTGGGGTCAATATGCTCACTACACCACTGGGATATATTCCTTAAGGGTGTAGTTTCCATATGGAGCGGGTTTTAAATTTTTTTATTAAGGGCAGCTTTATTAAGTTTTAGCACCTTAGGGAGATGTCCGCAAACCTGAAATGGCACCTAATAAAATCGTAATGAAAATGAGACCCCCACACGAGTTCAAGAGGTGCTCCTCCCTATATCTAACTGAGGCTTGTGGGTGAGCCCAAATAAGACCACTAGGGCCAACATATCTGGATATCTCTCTGCGAAAAACTGGCAGAAAAACTGGGAAATCAATGATTAAGTTGCATTTCCCTGATCACACATCTACTGATTTCTTGTGAATAATGTATAAAGTATTGAAATCTGCAAAAAAAAAGTGGGCGTAATTTTGACAACATTCACTTCCACTGTCAGCTTCTTCTACACTCCTGTGAAACACTTGAAGTAGGCGTCTTACAATAAACTTCCCTAAATGCGATTTTAGAATACTCTTAAGGGGGTGTAGTTTTCTACGCTGATTGAGTCATTTATTATGGTATATAACCACAAGGCTCCAATCAAAGTCCCGCTAGAGAACTGTACTGGTCCCGTAAAAAATGTAATATTTGCAAATTTTTCCTTGAACAATTTTTTTTTTTCTTTTTTCTTTGCCTTCCTAAGAGGAGACGTTGCTGCTGCTAGCTGCTGTAATCAAAAGGTTATAAGGATTAAGTGGTTTTAGAGAGTATTCTGAGCTATGTGACTGTGTCCTGTTTTGTTTTAAGTGTCTTTTGCTTAACGTGTGTCGGACATAAGATATTGGGTGGTCTTTTAGATTTGGGCTTCATCTAGACAAAAAGGGCAGTCTAATATACATGCGATTTTTTCATATTGCGTAATCTTAAAGTTACAATAAGTTACAATAGTTAGTACATGTTTGTAAAGAAGACACATTTCCATCGAGAGTCAAACATAGGCGGTGGGAAAACAATGTGGGTCGCAGGGAGAGAGACTAAGCGACCTTAAAGCCCAGGCTCTCCACTGTTAATAATGCCACCGAAACCCACAAGCGCTAAGAACACAACCTGCCTCCAGTATAGACCCTAATCTGACCCCAGAGAGCGCCACCTCCCCGGCCGAGGATTCCACGATTTTACCCTAGCTACGCTACGCATTACAATATTCTCGTTTCAGATTCCATGCTAGGTCATCCTAAGCCTTTCTTCGAAAACTCTCCTACAGTTACTGCTGTGAACAAGCTTCCTCAGGCAGGCTATTCCACAGATTTACAGTTCTTACCAGTGAAGAACGCTCTTCTCCCTCTGTAGATTGAATCCTTTTTTCTCTAGTCGACAGGGAATGTCACCCTTTGTCTTTTGAGGGGGGCTCTCAACTCATGAAATAATTTTTCCCCATACTATCTTCTTTGTAGCATACCATCTATAAAATTAAATCGATGTCCCCCCGAAGCCGTCTTTATCTCAGACTGAAAATAAGTCTTCAACAATTCTTAACTCCAACCATCAATAACCACGGTCCCTCTCCATCATAACTAACAATGCTCCATTTTCCCCTTCAAGGTTATGAGTTGCTCGTCTTTGTACTCTCTCTAGCTCTATTACATCTCTTCTAATACAAAACCTGGGGAGCCCAGAAACTGAACAGCATATTCTAAAGAGTGAGGTCAGCACCAATGCTTGTAAACCAGCGGTAGAATGACAATCCTTGTCCCGCGAGTCACTTGTTCCTCATTTAATAACACGCCAATATCATTACTGGCCTTAGAGGCAGCTGATTGAACCAATGCATCTGTTCAGTTATTTATGATCTACAAGAACGCCAGAATCTTCTCAACACCGCGATTCTCCAAGTTTTTTCTCCCCTAAGGACATACAGACGCCTAAATATTAATTTTTCTTCCCCCCAGGAATGCAGAACCTTACATTTTTCCATCATTTGAACCCCATTTTTGCCAAGTGATGCCAAAGCACTCAGTGTGTTCCAGATGTCTGACTTGCAATTTATGCAGCATCTTCCATCACAGGATTGCACTACCCTACATAGCTTGGTGTCATCCTGCAAAAATCCGAAACCACTCCTGCTATTGATCCCTTCCCACTATATCGTTTAATAAATACATTAAATAAGAGCAGCGACCAATACTGAGCCCTGCGCACCACCCCTCTCTCAAAACCTGTATGGACCAACACCTCAGAGAGTAGTATTTCAATCTACCACCACCTCTCATGAATAACGATCCAACAATTCCAGTATTATCTAATCCAATTACACCACTGTTATCTCTAACCCAATGGATTCTAAGATTTACCTAACATACGCTTATGCGGGACAGTGTCAAACATTGCCTTTGCACTACAAGTCCTATACATAAGAAATAAAAACCCGCGACCAATATTTATCCACACTCCCCGCTAATCCGAGACTCATCTACTCGCACACTCTTCTCATAAAAAAGAATATCAGAGTTGGTCTGACAAGCTGTCTGTCCGTTCTAGTAAATCCATGCTGGCAATCACTAATAATATTGTTTTTGCAACATACCCTGTAATCTAAATCCCTAAATAGCCCTTTCACAAAAGACATTTTCCCACAACAGATGTCTATAAACATTACTGGCACTATACTTACCATGGCGCAAGACTTAGAACCCTTTTTTGCGCAATATGGGACTACATTTGCATTGCGCCAGTCTCCTGCACTATTACAGTCACCAGGGAATCTCTAAATATCATGTCCACGCGGGCACACCGATCTAACCCGAGCTGAGATCTCTATAAGAACTCTCTTGGGTGACAATGCATTCAGGGCCTGTGACTTCTGTTCACATTCAGTTTATTTTACAACTTAGGCTTTGACTTTTTCTTACAACTGAGCCAATAAATTATAGCAGGAATGATGTATTAACAGTAACACAAAAAAACAAACTGACACTGGCACACACCTAGATCGTGCATCGAGCCAGCCCCGCTCACACTCTCCACACTCCATTGATATATTATACTCGAGCGTGAACGAACCTATCTTTAGTACTCTGAAATCGGCTTTCTCGTGTCGCCGGTCACCAGTGACCAGCTTCCCCATCACAAGGCTTTTCTTAAGCGGGTCCTACTTGGCTCTGACTTTGCTGATTCTTGGCATTTATATGCTTAAAGAATTTCTTCGGGGTAGTCTGCTCATCCTTCGGCCACTTGGCTTTCATCATTTGAATTTTAGCTGCTTTTATCACTTTTTTTACAGAATTTTATTAAGCCTCTTTGTAATTTTCTCACAAGGCTGATCTGCCCCGCGAGCCCTCTGACTTTATATTTTTTTCAAAGAGGCCCATTTTTATTTTTTATTCGCCCTCTTAATCAAGAAGGTAGAAGCCATTATTGGTTGTAGTTTTCAGTTCGGCCTCATCCTTGTTTACCATAGAATTTATTTTATCGCAATAAATTTCCTTCAAGTATTACTAAAGCTCCGTCCATTTGCGGGCCTTCTATATCACTATTTGCTATAGCTGCTCCCTAGTCCTAGCGTCCTAGTAATTAGCTTCACTCAATAAGCAAAATTTGGCCCTTTTTAAAATTACAAATCGTTTTTTACTTTCCCAGCTCTGTTTTTCTTTTTTCCAGTTTACGCTTAAGAAAAATAAAATTATATTGTGGTCACTGTTGACCTAGATTTTCATCAGAAACCGTGACTCGTTTCCCACCCGACAGCAGTTCCTGCTTTATGTATAGAGAATGACGCAGATCCAACAGGCGAGTCACGTCTATGGTCTTCCTCCACAAACTGCCACTACTAAAATTATCCTAACAGACTTGGAGGCCGAACTCTCTCCTCCTTTCTTTCGTCGATGCACGGACCACGGTACACCCCCAGTCAATGTCCTGGTAAATCTGAACGTCACAGCCATTATTACCAGCTGTACCTGCCTGAGTTTCCCCCACCATTCTGATTACATGCATCTGCTATCTTCCTCTCTTTTTTTTCTCTATTCCTTATTTGCGGTAACATACCATCCCCATGAGTTCCATGCTTGACAATGCAACCAGTTCCGAGGGGGGCATAACAAATAGCTGTGACAAAGATGTGTGCCACACTGCAACATTTCTAGAAGCCCTTACCCTGATCTAACTTATGAGACAAGTGCAACACCCTGATGCTCCCATTGACAACTTGGGTAGCGAGTTTACTGCTCCACGACGAGCAGTCACCCAGCTCGAGTTGTAGATGTGCTGGGGATGGATGGGTAGACATAGGGAGGTGCAGGAACATAGCAGCCTAGCTGCGTAACAGTTAGAAAGAAGGTAGAGGACAAGAGACAGTCAGGGAGGATATCCTGATCTGTACACCCCAACAAATTGCAACAGATTGGCGGATGACGGGGTGTATGTCAGCTCAGAAATAGCATTGCTGCAGCAAGACAACTCACCCCTGTCTGCTCCAGAAATGATTGGAGGAATAGGAGTACACGGGCCGCTAGACAGCGGGCTAGTATTGGGGTCATTCCATATAAGCGGGCACAGACCAGGGCAACTCTGCACAACATACCCGCGGATCAGCGTTGCAGCTAGTATGTTGTTTACCTAGGGGCCCGAGTTCGACATATCGCGGGATCGGGCTGACAGATTGCTGGGTTGGGCTGGTGTATAACCCAGCTATCATGGTCCACCTGAGGCACCAATGGACAAAGTTTAGAGGTAGGTGAAGTGGTCTTAAAAAATGATTTCAGGGACTTAGGCAAAAAGCTCAAGGCAAAGGACCTCCAGGGTAATATTTTCAAAGAAATATTACCTGTTCCATACGAAGCCATCACCCAGCACGAGGCAGAGGGGGAGATTAGAGAGGTGAATAAGTGACTCAAAAAATTAGGCGTGTTGGAGAAAGAGGATCTTCTGGTTTTTGCGGCGAGAACTGGGGGCTTGACTCTGTCTTGAGCTACAGCTCTAGTGCTGAAGGGACGGGCGGCACCTAAATGGGGAGCGGTTGCAGCTGTATTGGGGACAAAATGAGCCTGTAATAGAGCTGGCAGAGGACATATTTAAACTTAGACTGGTGGGTGAGGGAAGACAGACATATAAGCGTTGTCCAAGATAGTGAAGATAGAGAGCTGGGAATTAGTAATAAATTAATGAGGGGAGGGAGTGGACGGGAAGGGTACGCAATAGTCTAAAAAAACAGTCGAATAGGGAGAAAGGAATACAAACTGGAAAAATCACTCTAAATTGGCATGACTGTCCCAATGCCAAGCGTCTGACCAACAAAAATAAACTGAATCTGAAGTATAAACAGCAGAAGAACAAATATGAACATAGTGGGATAACTGAGTACCTGGTAGGCAGAACGAGACACAGCTATGACTGGGTGGTAACTTTCAGGGTTACAGCGTCCTTTTTTAGAAGTGACACCGTAACGCACCGGAAGGGGGTGATAGGTGGCTTGTCTCTATGTAAAATCCTGTCTAAAAAGCCCAAAACTGCGGAAGAAATAGGTACAGTAGTGACAATCAGGTGGAAACGACTATGGGACTAAATATACATGGGGAAGTAATTACAAGTAACTAAATTTGCTAATAGGGGTACTGCTTTAGGCCTCCAAATATAACAGAACCCATAGAATATATTGAGAGGTTCCTCAGCAAATAGATGAAGCATCAATGCAGAATAGCGTTGTTATCTCTGGCGACTTTAACTGATCCAGACATAAACGGGAATCTGAAAACCTGTAGCTCCCACAAAGAAACAGGTTTTTGTCTATTAACTAAAGATAATTACCTTTCCCCAATGGTGCACCGGAACCGACTACAGAAAGGGCCCTTTCTAGACTTAATATTAGCACTAATAGTACCCTGACAGAGTATCACAAACAGGTTCAGGTTGAGGGGCAACTAGGGAAGCCAGACCATACAAATAATAAACTTCCATTTCACTCTTCAATAAGCTCTTGCACAGGAGCCCAAAAACACTGAATTTGAGGAAGGCTAATTTTACTCCTCTTAGACAGTAGCCACAAACTTATTGAACTGGGGTACCAAAGGTGTTCTTAAAAAATAAGCCAAGAACAAAAACAATAAATGCGGAGATCTTTAAAAACACATCTTAGCGCGCGCCCACTGTGAGAGGTACACTTACCATATGGTAAAAAAATATATAAAACAGAAAACCCAATTGGAATCAACAGAGAATAAAGGAGGCATAAAAAACAAAAAGAAAGCTTTTCAGCTACTAATACAGGAGGGCAGTGAAGAGCGCTAAGAGATATAGGGAAGAAAATAAAGTGTGTAAAATAAATAGTAAAGGCAGCAAAGCTGAGAACAGAAAGACGTATGCAATAGAAAAGTTAAAGACTAACCCAAAATATTTGTAACTAATATAAATAGTTAAAAAAGATTAAAAAAAGAAAATGGTTGGCCCTTAAAAATACTGAGCGTAGAGACATAGAGGGCGATGAGGAAAAAGCAGACCTATTAAACAATTCTTCTCCACTGTAGTTTACCGAAGATGATGAGTCCTTCCGGTTGAACAAGGGATGAGTAAACTCCAACTTAGAAGTTTCTTCTGTCTAACCCAGGAAGAAGTGCATGCTCCGCCTTAGAAGATTAAAATAACACAATCCCCATGTCCAGATGGCATTACACCCCAAGCGTGTTCCTAAGGGCGAGTTTACACAGTGATGCGTCATAGATAGGACCCCCTATTCTTAATATTAATGGGACCCGTCCCTAAATAACAGGGGGTATGTCCCCAAAGGATTGGCGCATAGCAAATGTTGTGCCAAAAATTCAAAAAGTGGGGTCAAAAAGTGACCAGGAAACTATAGGCCGTAACTTAACCTCTGTTGTAGAAAAATGGTTTTGAAGGTTTTCTCAGAGATGCTATCACTGGAGTATCTTCACTGAAATAAATGTATAACCCCTCATTCCAGCAAGGGTTTTATGAGGAATCGGTCCTGTCAGACTAATCTCATATCACTTCTATGAGGAATCAGTGCTAGACTGGATACGGGTGAGGCACTTGATTTCATATACTAATTTTTTCTAAAGCCATTTGATTACGGTGCCCCCCCACCATAAACAGCGCTTCTCGGTACAAAATAAAATGAGAATGCATGGGACTGGGGTACACAGGGTAGCGCAGTGCCGCTCACTGATAGAAAACAAAGGGTAGTAATTAACGTACATACTCAGACTGGACGCTGTACTAGTGGGAGTTACCACAAGGTCAGTATTAGGGTCCTATCCTCTAACTTTCATTAATGATCTTACACACAGGCGACTGTACCACCATAAATTCGACTCTCTTGCAGACGATACTAAGCTCTGTAACGTAATCAACACAATAGAGGATAATGTGTTATTACAAAGGATCTGTGATAATTGGAGGCCTGGGCAGGGAAATGGCAGATGAGGTTAATACAGATAAATGCAAGGTTTATGCACATGGGGGAGGAAAAATCCATTACATGATTACATGTTAACATAAAACAACCACTGGGCTAACAAAGTGACATGGAGAAGGACTTATCTAGTTGGACAGTAACATAACTGTTAGCAGCCAATGTCAGGCAGCAGCCTGCCAAGGCTAAATAGGATCATGATGTATTAAAGAGGGGCATAGAGGCACATGATGAGAACATTATTCTCCACATTATACAAGTCACTGGTTAACCACACCATGGAATATTGTTACAGTTTTTGGGCGACCAGTCACAGGAAAACATTGTAGAGCTTGACCAGGTACAAAGGCGGGCAACAAAAATAATAAAAGGACTGCATGGACCTACTAAACAGAATAGATTAGCAAGATCTACCGGCTTATCTCTCTAGTTTAGAGAAAAGACGGCTTCGGGGGACATAATAAATATATGTTTAAATACATCAACAGCGGTCAATAATAGAGATCTCTCCCAAGAATTTTATCTTATACCCAGGCTGTAATAGAACAATGGGGCATCTCTATCGTCTTGGAGGCGAACAAAATTTTTCTACTAAACATTAAAAGGGATTCTTAACCTGTAAGAGCTGATGACAATGAAATCTCTGCCAAAGGGTACTTTTCATGGTGAATTCAATAACGGCATTCAAAAATGGTTTAGATGCATTTCTGGAGCGTAATAATATAACAAGTTATAGTGTCTAGGATTCAGGAAAGGGGTCATTAATCCAGGGATTTTTCTGATTGCCAGATTGGAGTCGGGAAGGATTTTTTCCCTATAATGAGGACAATTGGCTTATACCTCATTGGGGGTTTTTGCCTTCCTTTGGATCAACACCTTAGCACAGCAGGCTGAACTGGATGGATGTCTTGTCATTTTTTTCGGCCTTACAAACTATGAAACTATTAAAATTACTACTAAATTTCTAAGCCCCACTGTCGCGGGGGTCGCTGGCTCCGCTGCCCCCCACGACTGGCACCCTGCTCGCAGGGGGTCCGGCGCGGCGGCTGCGTCTGCCCGCGACTATCCCTCTGCTGTCCCGGCCCCGGCGCCGTGTCCCTTACCAGTCCGCGCTCCTGTGAACGCCGCTCCCGGCCGCCGTGCGCGTGACCGCTGCTCTAGGCGCGAGCGCGCCGACTTCTCTAAATTTAAAGGGCCAGCGTCCCGATAATTGGTCTATGGTCGGGCGCTGGTTCTATTTAAGGTATCCGCCCCCAGCACTTCCTGCCAGTCTGTTGGTGTGTTTTTGGTGCGTTTAGAGAGTATTGGAGTTCAGTCTTGATTACCCGTGTACCAGTCCGCTTGCTTACGTTTCCTGACCTTGCCTGTTTGCCGCCTGCCCTGACCGTCTGCCCATCTCTGACTACGAACCTCTGCTGCCTGCCCTGACCTCCTGCCTGTCCCCGAATACGCCTCTGGATTACGTTTCTGTACCTCGCTGTATCCCGGCCGCCATCGCAAGCAAGTCACGTCAGGGGTAACGACCTGGTAGCCTCACGCCGCAGCAAGTCCATCCCACTTTGCGGCGGGCTCTGGTGAAAACCGGGGGCTACTTAGATTCCGTTCCCTAGCGTGGCTTAGCTATCATCACTTGCGTTGGCCCAGCGGATCCACTCCCCCATTACACCCCTAATGTCGTAAAAAAAAAGACATTTAAAAAAATATGATGCCAACCTACAGCAGACATATGGTAGATACTAGTTATAAACTATTTTGAGTAGAATAACTATCTGTCTTGCATGCAGAAATTTTTGAAGTTTGAAACTGGTAAAAAAATTTAATTTTTCACGATACTTTGATATTTTTCACAAATAAACAAGCATTTTTTAGACCAAAATTTCTTACTATCTTAAAGCACAATGTGTCACGAGAAAACAATCTCTGAATCACATGGGTAGGTTAAAGTGTCAAAAAGTTATTCTCACATAAAGTGACACATGATGGATTTCAAAAATGGGGCTCTGTCAGAGAGGCCAAAACTGGCTCCGGCGGTAAGGGGTTAATAAATTTTGCGTGTTTTTAGTGATACTATGTATGTGAGCCACAAGATGACATGGGCTAGAACACATGCACATCTTGCCGTTTTTTTCAAAAGCTATATAAACGGCTTTTACTAGTGTGTATGTATGGAACTAGATGAAGTTCGCATATGCACAAAACGCGTCTTCCTATCTATTGAAATTAAACAATCTTCTCATAATAGTATCTCCTGGGACGTTCAGTGCTGTTATTTGTCCATGAAACAATAGAGTACAGGTAAATAAACCTCGTTCTTCATTACTAGACTTGTATTGGCACTACAATATGCCTGTATGAAGAACAGATTTAAACATTCTGGCGCATTCTAAATTGTCTTTAAAGCTATTTAGAATTGGCCTGTCAGCGCCAGGATTCATACCTGTCGCCCAAAGTTTATTGTCTCTTGGACATAACAAAAAAATACGCTTCCTTCAGTTCATAAATAGAAAACCAAAACAGTCCTTCCTTCAGGGTAACACAAGAAAGGCAATATGAAATAATCTGACCAGGACAGTGGTATAGTTACATAGTTAGTGCGGTTGAAAAAAGACACGTGTCCATCAAGTTCAACCAAGGGTGGGGAAAATGTGGGTGAAGGGAGAGAGACAAAGACATTAAGCCCAGGCTCTTCACTGGTTAATGCCTGAAACCCACAAGGCAAGAACCAATCTGCTCCAGTGGAGACCCCATATCTGACCCCAGATCCTCCACCAGCCAGGATCCAGAATTTTACATAGCTACCTACGCATTAATATTCTTTAGTTCCAGATAGGTATCTAAGCCTTTCTTGAAACTTTCTATGGTTCCTGCTGTGACCAGCTCCTCAGGCAGGCTATTCCACAGATTCACAGTTCTTACAGTGAAGAACGCTCTTAAATATTTATATAAATCATGTCCCCTCTTCCGAAGCCGTCTCTTCTCAAGACTAAATAAGTTCAATTCTACTAACCTCTCCTCATAACTAAGATGCTCCATTCCCCTTAAGTTTGGTTGCTCGTCTTTGTACTCTCTAGCTCTATTACATCTCTTCTATACACTGGGGCCCAGAACTGAACAGCATATTCTAAGTGAGGTCGCACCAATGCTTTGTACAGCGGTAGAATTACATCCTTGTCCTGCGAGTCCATGCCTCTTTTAATACACGCCAATATCTTACTTGCCCTAGAGGCAGCTGATTGACATTGCATGCTGTTCTGTAGTCTATGATCTACAAGAACGCCCAGATCTTTCTCAACAAGCGATTCTCCAAGTTTTCCTCCCCCTAGGACATATGATGCCTGGAGATTATTTCTACCCATATGCAGAACCTTACATTTATCCACATTGAACCTCATTTGCCAAGTGGATGCCCAAGCACTCAGTGTGTCCAGGTCTGCTTGCAATTTAGGAGTATCTTCCATAGATTGCACTACACTACATAGCTTGGTGTCATCTGCAAAAATAGAAACTGTGCTATTGATCCCTTCCACTATATCGTTAATAAATACATTAAATAAGAGAGGACCCAATACTAAGCCCTGCGGCACAACACTCACAACCAGGGACCACTCAGAGTAGGAGTCATTTACCACCACTCTCTGAGTACGATCCAACAGCCAGTTTTTAATCCAATTACACACTGTTATCTCTAAACCAATGGATTCTAATTTACCTTACAAATGCTTATGCGGGACAGTGTCAAATGCCTTTGCAAAGTCTAAAAACACAGGCCGACATGTATGAACGGGCTTTACGCCTGTTTTCTGGCATATTCTGTGCCTCACCGGCTCGAATTTCCCCGCGGGGGCAGGGATTTCGATATTAGGGCGCAGCCCTTGCCACTTTCGGCTGCGACTCACATGAGGGGGGGTTTCAAAAGGGCGTGGTGTGGGCGTTCCGGGGGGGGGGGGACGCGGGCGTCGAAAACGGGCCCGTCTGACCCGGCCCGACCTGGTTCCCATTTGGTCTAAATGATCCCGGGGGAGGGGAAGGGGAAAAACGAAAAATGGAGGTAAAAAAATAGAAGTTTGCAACAGAAAAATTTCGGCGGGTTAAAGGCTTAAAAAATTTCTCAGGGAAAAGAGCTTTAAACCTAAAAAAAAAAAAAAATTTACTTTCCCAAAAAAACTTTTTAAGGCACAATATCAGGAAATTTGGTTCTTGGAATTTTCCCGGGAAAAAGCAGTAAAATTTAAAATTTTGTAAAATATTCATTGGTCGGCTTTAAAACCCGCCAAACCGAAAAGCCAAAACCCCCCCTATCTCAACCCCAATTTGCTTCCCTTTTTTTGCTTTTTTACTGTAATTTTTAAATGTCCCCCCCTTTGAATTTGATTGGTCCCCTACTTCTCCCCTAGGGTTTTTTAAAAGGTTTACTGTCGCTTCCTATTTGATTGGCTGGCTTTTTGCCGGGCCCAATGGGAATAGCTTTAAAAAAATTTTTAAAAATTTCTGTTTTCCCGGCCCAAATTTTCCCAAAATCCCAAATTTCCCCGTTGGTCCCCGGGGGTTCTAGATTTTTTGGGAAAATGATTTTTTTTTATGTATTTTTTTTAGAAAGGTTTTTTGGGTCTTTTTTAGAGAAAAGTTTAGCCCTTTTTAAAGGTGATTTTTTTTTTCATTTCTCCGCACGGGAACTTTTTAAAGATTTTTTCGCTGTTTTCCAGCCGGGCTCGAATCGGGAAAAACATGTTCGGCCGTCCGCACTGTTTCCCCACACATGGCGAGGGGACTTTCATGGTTTTGTAAGGGGCGCGCCCCGGGGCCCAAATAAAAACAGGCGCGATTTTTTGTGGGGAAAAAAGGGGGAAAAAGGTGCGCTTTTCCCAGCGGCGAGATTCATACTGTCGCCCACAATATTCCCCCAGCTGCCACGCTATCCCGACTTTACTCACCTCTTTAAAAAAAAAGTTTAGATTGGTCTTACGTTTTTGTCCTTTAGTTAAAACCTGCTGGCAATCACTAAAAATTTTTTTATTTTTAAAAATACCTTTTTGTATTAAATCCAAAGTTAAGGGGCGCGTGACTTGGTTTGCAGTGCCAATTTGGGCCAAGTTTCCCTGTTTTGAAGTGGCAGATTAAAAAACCCGACTTAAACAAAAATGAAACCCGGATGGCAGGGGGAAAAAACCCCCCTCTTATTTTTTACAGCTATTAGCCCGATAAACCCAAATTTCCCCCCATGTTTTCCTTCCCTGCATTTTCCCAAAAACCATTTTTCCCGAATCTAGTTGCCATACCACACCCCCCCTTTGCTGGGGCAATGGTTCTTTATCTTCTCCCTTTCATTCTTCCCCTTAAACAGACTGCTGCCCCCAACCTCTTTTTCCCCCCTTTAACGCCCCCCGCACCAAAAAAGCCCCAAACTAAATACGTTATCCTACTCCCCCCTGGTCACCTCTACTGCTGCTTTCCCGGCTGCTGGGGTTTTATCTCCTAACCCCCGGGGGCCCCATCAGCACATTCAACCCGTTGTTTCTTGGGATTCCCAAACCGATCCCCCTCCTTAAAAAAATGTAAACCCCCTCAACCTTAAAAAACATTCCCCTTTATCCCAGTTACCCTCTCTCTCTTTGGAGCTCTTGGAACCCCGGGCTGTATGTAACAAAAACTCCCACTACACGGCCCCCATTCATCTCTCACAAATTACTTTTCCTTGGTCTAACGAAAACCCCGGCTGCCCCCTTGACAATGTCTTCCCCCGGGGCCCCTCTCCTTTGGGGGTCTCCAACTTTTTCCCCTACCCCCACGCCCCGGTAAAAAAGCAAAGGAGGAGGTGTTTGCCTTCTCCCATCTGTTTCCCGTCTTTTGTTCCCTTTTCCTCCTCTACCCCCCACTTTTCCCTCCCCCCCTTTGGGGGTGCACTCGTCCCCCTTACTCCCCCTCCAACCCCGCAAGTGGTGTTTGGGCTACCGTCCCCCGGGCCCCGGCCCCCTTCCTTCCTCGACCACTTCTCTTCCCGGCCCTTTTCCCCTTTCTTTCCACTGACTCCCCCCTATTGTTTTTGGGAGATTTTAACACACCCTTTGATGCCCCACCCCCATCCTTGGGCCGCAAAACTTTTCTCACTTCTGCTCTTCCTTTGGGGCCCCTTTTCCCGTGGACCCCTGGATCCCCCAACAGACGGACCCACACTGGACCTATCTTCACCCGCCCTGCCCCCTAACCCGGGCATCTCAAAAAATTCCCTCCCCCAATTTTTCTGAAAACAAACCCGATTTTCCTTTTCCCCCATTCAACTCCCCCTGCTCCTCCTGCCAAAACTAGTTAAAACCCCCACAGGAACTTTTAAAAAAAACCCCAAACCCCCGCACTCTCTTTTGACTTCTTGCACCCCTTTCTACCCTATCCCCACTTGACAACCCAGGGCACAGCCCCTGCTTTATACAACAACCAATTTACCCCACCCTTGACTCGTCGCCCCCTTTTTACACCAAAACAGAACCGAAAAATTTAACAGGGCAAAACCCCCCCCGGGACCCGCTCCCCTAAACAACGGGGGCCCGGGTTCCCGAATTTTCTGAAAGCCGTGGGGAAAAAAAAGCCCCTCCAAACCCACGACTTAAACCCCTTTTCAAAAATTGCTTCACGCATTTTAAATCTGCCCCAAAACCGCCAAAAAAGGATTAACTTCCCACTCTTAGCCTCCTTGCCTCACAACCCCCGCATTTATTTAACCCTTCAACTCTCTCCTTCGCCCCCCCGCACCTCCTTTCCCCCATCTTTTCCTAAAAGCCCGAGATTTTTGGGAATCATTTCTTAAATAAGGGTTTAACCCTCATAGAGAAAGCTTCACCCCCCAGTCCCCCCTCCCCCTCTATACCCCTAATCGCCCTACCCACCCCCACCCTTTACACAGTCCCCCGGAACACTTCCTACCTTTCTTTTCCCCGTTAGTCATAATAACCCCTTTTCTCTAGTTTTCCAAATCAAAAATCACTACCTGAAAACCCTTTACCCCCCTGCCATCCCACCCCATCCCAGGGCCTCAGCACTTTTATTTTCCCCGCCCTCAACCCCTCCCTTTTTATCTATAATTTTAACCTTGGCTTTTTCCCCTTTCCCCTCTTAAACACGCGCCCATTTACCCCCTATTTAAGAAAACCAAACTCTCGACCCCTCCCCTGCCCAACTAAACGCCCCTTTCACTGCTCCCTTTTGGGACCAAACTCCTCAGCCGCCCGTTATTTTTCAAATGTCCTCCCACCTCTCCCCCAAACCCCTTTCCTTTACCCACCCCCTTAAACCGGCTTCCGACCCAACCACTCCAAATGAAAATTTTTTTTTTCCCCCCAAACCAAAGGGCACCAAAAGACCTTTAAAATGCTAAACCCCAAGCCCTTACTTAGTCCTCCCCCTCCTGACCTGTCCTCTGCCTTTGGGCAATGTTTGAAACCCCTCCATCCCGTACCCAAAACCCCCTTTCCCCCCCTCGGCATTTAGGACCTGGCCCTCTCCCGGATCTCTGAAAGGACAATTTAAGGGGGTCTTACTCCTGCCCATTCCTACTCCCCCCGCTCTTTGTTGGTGTCCATCAGGGGGCTGTCCTGGGCCCCCCTCCTCTTCTCTATTTTCACTCCCTTGGGGGCTTTGGGGCAGCTTTAGCCTGGCATGGCTTTAAAAATACCACCCGTACGCGGACGACCCCCCAGCCCTTTTTATCTTCCCGGGCCCGACATTTAAAATTCCCCTTTTCTCCCGGGGTCCAAATGCCCATCATCCTTTTTCCCCCTTCTTCTCCTCCCCTGCTTAAAATAAATGTAGATAAAACGAATTCATATCTTTCCCCGTCCCTCTCTACCCCTTTCCACCTGATCTCTCTATCACTGTTAATGGCCACACCCCCCCCTCACCAGTCCACAAGGGCCGTTGCCTTGGGGTATCTTTGGGTCCCCTTTATTCCTTCAGGGGCCCCCAATCCAAGGCCCCCAAACCTTTTGGGGCCCGCCGCCCCCACCTTTTAAAATATTTCACGAAACCCCCCATTCCCAAAAATTGAAAACCCACTAAAAGCTAGTCCCGGGCCCCCGTAAACTCCCCTTTTAATAATGACCTTCCTTCTCTGTGGCCTCCCAATTAGGAACCCCCGTCCCCCCCAATCCCCTCCTAAAAATCTGTGCCCCTCTGTTTAACTCTCTCTCGTAATCCCCTTTCCCTTTTCCCCCCTGCCAAAAAACCCCTTTACTGGCTACCCCAAAAATTTCCCAAAAAATTATTCAAATTACTAAACCCCGACCTACAAAAGGGTCTTTCCCTAACTCTCCCCCATTTCTCTCTGCCCTAATTTCCAGATACCTTCCCCCCAAGCAAACTTTCGCCCCTAAAAGGAACCCTTTTTCTGCTCCCCTTCCCTAGCCCTTACATAACCGTCTCCAAGGAATCTCCCGTTTCTTCCACCCACCCCCTGGAAAAAACCCTTAACCCAAAAAAAATCAGGCTCTCCCCCAAATTTCAAGTTTTAAAAACACTGAAAAAAACCCCTCTCTTAGGATGCCTTTCAACCCCCACTAACCCCCCCCACCCCCTTCACCCGGGCCCCAAGCATGTCTGCCCCACACCCTTTTGTCTTCCCTTCTTCCCTTTTGGGTTTTAGCTCTCGGGGGGGTTTCCTTTCCCCTTTTTTTTTAGTTACTTGTCATTTTTTGTCACCCTTGTATTTTTTTCAATATTTGTTTTTGTTTGTAATTCCCCTTAAAAAGGGACAGCGCCCCGGAAATTTTTGGGCTCTAAAATAAATAATAATTTTTTTAAAAATTTAATATAATAATATTGTCCCCTTTTGGCCCCTTTAAACATTTTTTTTCCCCCCAACAAAATTGGGTTTTTTAACCCTTTCTTTGGGCTTTTTTTTAATTAACCCGGGGGGAAGGGCTTTGGAAACCTTTTTTGAAATTGGGGGAAAATAATTTTCCCGCGCCGTATTTTTGGTAAATTTTCCCGTCACCAGGGAAAATTTTAAATATTAGTACAGGGGGGACCCGAGATTAAACCAAAATGGCTCTTTAAGAACTCATGGGTGTAAAGCCCATCGGGCCTGGAACCCCTTTTTCAATTCAATTTATTTTAAAATTGGGGTTTGATTTTTTACACTGAAATCTTTAATTATAGCAAGTTGATGTATTAAAAGTAATTGGGGGAACCCTACATTTCACTTGGGCCCCCCCCCAAAAAATAAATTTTTCCCCCCTTTTTAGTTTATACTGAGTGAAGAACCTATTTTTTTGTACCTCTTTCCCCTTTTCCTTGGCCCCTGATAGACCCCAAATTTCAGGTTTTTTAAAGGGGCCCAATTTCTGCCTTCGGTTTTTGGGTTTTATATGCTTAAAGAATTTCTTGGGGTTTGTCGTTTTCTGTCCTTGGCCCCCGGGCCTTTTTATTTTGAATTTTTTGGGTGCTTTTATCACTTTTTTTTACCCGATTTTTTTAATTCTTGAATTTATATTTTTAAATTTCCCCTTTTTTTTTTGTTTTTGGCCCCCTTAACGGGAAAGGGAGAAACCTAAAGGTTTTAGTCCTTACCTTTTTACCCTTGGAATATTTTTTCAATTTAAAATTTTCCCCAAAAATTTTTTAAGCTCTCCCCAAATTTGGGGTTTTTTTAATTTACTATTTGCTTAAAAGGCCCCGCTCCCAGGGCTAGGTCCTGTATTATGTCCCCCAAAAAGGAAAAAATTTGCCCTTTTTAAAAATTTAAAAATTTTTGCCTTCCCCCTCTGTATTTCTTTTTTCCCGTTTACGCTAAAATGAATTTTATTGTGGTCACTGTTACCAAGATTTTTTGAAACCGTGACCCGCTTGACCCAAATTCTGTTTGTTAGAAAGTACCAGATCCCAAAGAGCAAAACATTTAGGGGGGGTTTCCCCCAAATTGCCCCCTAAAATTATCTTTAACAAAATTGGGCACTTCCTTCCCTTTTCGTTGATGCAGTACCGTGCCCCGGGCAATGCCTGGGTAAAATTTAAAAACAAACCCTAAAATTTTTACAAAAACCCCGCCTGTGCTTTCCGCACCCTTTTTATTAACCCCCCCTTTCTTCAATCCCCAAATGAGGGTTTTTTTGGAACTATAGTTTTCACCAGGAAATTTCAAAAAACTTGCAGGGAGTTTTTACCCCTTCCCGTTAAATACAATGAAGGGTTCCAGCATTATCACACGTCCCCCGCTGAGCTGTGGAACCCGCTGGGGCCCTATTTTTTAAGGGGAATATCATAAAAACCGGAACACCAAATTTTTAAAAGCCAAAAAAGGGTAAAGCAATTTATTTGATATATAGGGCAGAATTGCCGAAATTTTCTTTCCATATGAAAATTTATTATGTTGAGGGATTTTTTTCTGCATGAAATCATCTTTTTTTAAAGGCCTGGTGGCCGAAAAAGTCAGACTCTCTGGCATTTATTTTCCCCTGATTTTTTGGAAATTTTAAAGAATTTGTTTTCGTCTCCGAAATTTTCAGCAGTAAAAGGGCCCCCCAAACCCAAAAATTTATTTTCTTTTAAGGGTTTTTGGGAAAATTTGTCCATATTTAAATTTTTAATTTCTTTTTCCTATTTTTCTTTTAATGGTGTTTTCCAGGGGGTTTATGATTCTCTTATACTGGTGGGTTCCGGGGCTTTTTCACTTGGCATCCATCCATTATTTAGTGCGTGAAATTTTATTATTAACCCAGCCCGCCGATATTTTGGGCCCGGTAAGTCCCAAGCTTTGGGGGTTTTGGGAGGGACCTTTCCCAAACCCAGGCTTTCTGGGGCCGCTCAATAAAATCCCGGAACCCCGAAAGATTTGTAACAATAACAGGTTTAGCAAAAAACGTTACTGAAAAAAAAACTAAAGGGTTTTTTAATCACCCCCGTCCAAACCCCTCGGTGTACTATTCCCGTCGACCCCTCTACCCTTGCTCTCTTACAGTATTTTATAAGATATGAATTTCCCGAAAACCAAAAGGCACCCAATTTCTCTCTGGGCATTATTTTTTTTTTTTTTTATTGGAGGTCTAAAAGGGAACAACCCGAAATAGAGTGGAAATTTTTTTTTTTTTCGGGTTTAAAAAAAACCCTGTATTTATTTCAATTTTCTTTTTGGTTGTGTTTCTTTTCGATTTTTGAAATTTTTTTCAATTTAAAAAATGGAAATTTTGGAAATGGTTATAATTTTTGAGATGCTTTCTAAAGGGCATTCAAAAAAGGGTTTTGGGGAAAAGGAAACTGAAAATTTTTCAGAGTTTTCCTTTTAAAAGTTGCAATCCCCAAGTCACCCTCAAAAATTTACATCTAACCAATTTAACCTTGCTATGTGAAAGGAATTTAAGCCCTGCCCGTTTTATCTGCATACAGCTGTTTTTTAGGTGTTTACCCCCTTTTCATGCGAGTTTAAAAATTTTTGGGCTGGTGAGGAAAAACCCTTTTAGTGGGTCAAAAAAGATGATGTTGTTTAGCCATGGGTAAAAAGGGGCAGATGTGATGGGGGCTATCTGGGCTTGTTGTCCCCTTTTCCCTTGTGTCGGGAGCTTTTTTTTAAGGGGATGAGGAGTTTGCATGGTTTTGGGGACGTCTTGGAAAACCCTCAGGGGGACTCCTTAAAAAAATTGATGTTCTTGACTTTAAGGATGTGATGTTGTGCAATTGAAAGCAAAAAACTTACAGCTTCCCAAAGGCGAGGCGAATTTTTAATGAATCCCTGTTTGCGGCATCTTTGGCCTATGTTGGGTCTTTGGGAAAGATATAACAGGTCCCGGGCTTTTAAAGAGCAAAAATTTTCTAGTTCCCTTGAAGTTTTTGGGGAGCCTCCCATTCCCCATATGTAATTTCATCGGTATTGCTGCTTTTGGGGCAGTCTCCCATGTGTTGTACTGTGGGGTTTTTGATACTGGTTGAAAGGTATCTAAAAGGGATTTGTTTATTAATGGGGGGCCCCTGGGTTTTTTCTTTCCCCCTGGTTTGCACATAAACCAGAGATTGCATGCTACAGGGGTTTAGTAAAATTTTCCTAGCCATTGAGCTGTAAATATAGCTTTGTTTTTTCTAGTAATTTATTTCCCATTTTTTTTTGTGGTTTTATTTTTTTTCAATTGAAAGCTGCCCAAATTTAAAAATTTACAGTTGCAATTCTTTTTCTGAATGGTTTTTATGAAACAGTAATTTGGGAGATTTCGCCTCTCTTTAAAAACCCGTAGAACAAAAGGCAAATTGTCTAGGTATGAAAATGTTCACCTTGTATGCTATTAAAAAAAAGGGTTTTGTATCTCTAATGGCAATTTTGGGGACAGTTTACCCTTGTACGTTTAAAGGATTTTATTTTTTTTTGGGGGGAAAAACAGTCCAAAACCCTTTTTTTTGTTTTGTACACAATTTAATATCTAATGGGAGGTTTTATTTGTAAAACAAATGTTTCATTTTTTTTAGCCATTATATCCATATTTTTTGGTAAACTCATTCACAATGAACTAGGGAAAAAAGCTTTTTTAAAAAAAGAATGTGGTGTCCATAGACTTTATGTCGAGTGCATTTTTGTCCATCTGGTTTTTCCCCCCTTTGTTTTTCGAAACTGTAAACTCCTCTGCTTCGATGAAAGTGGGACAGGGGCTTCTGTACATTTAGGGTTCGCCCCCTTTTTCGCTTTATTGCAAATTTTTTAAACTGAAATTATTTCTCCTGTTTCATTTCTAAAAACAGACAAGGGTTTAACAGGTGAAATTTATATCATAATAATGTTGCAAAATGTGTGGGTAATTTACTTTTGTGTTTTAATTTTGCCCGAGGTTGTATCCACAATAAAAAGGGGGAAAAAAGGGCAGCAAAACACTTGAAAAAGGGGGGGGATCCCCAAACGTGGCAAAAGCCTGTACACATTTAATGTCTTTTTGGACACCCCCAGGGCCCTTTTTTTTTAAAGGGATTGTGAATATGAAAAATTTAAGCCAAAAAATTTCAAAAACAAAACTTCATTGGAAATTAAAGGTTTTTTCTACAAAAAAAAAAGAATTAGCTTTTAAAAAGGGGAACGGAAAGGGTTCCACCTGTGGAATTTGAATTTAAAAAAGGTATAAAAGAATATAAGCCCGTGGGAAAATTT